>VVHJ01065246.1:4395-25665 GCA_015107715.1 Tylochromis polylepis
TGAGAGTCCAAACTTAATATATATATATATATATATATATATATATATATATATATATATATATATATATATATAAAAAAAAATAATTCCCCTCTCGCCCCTGTGGGTGGTCTTTATCCTTCAAGCTCACATCCTCTACCAGAGGCCTGGGAGCTTGAGGGTCCTGCACAGTATCTTAGCTGTTCCTAGGACTGCGCTCTTCTGGACAGAGATCTCCGATGTTGTTCCTGGGATCTGCTGGAGCCACTCACCTAGCTTGGGAGTCACTGCACCTAGTGCTCCGATCACCACTGGGACCACTGTTGCCTTCACCCTCCACATCTTCTTGAGTTCTTCTCTCAACCCTTGGTACTTCTTGCCACATGCCCACTGAGTTCCTGATGAAGGCTATAAGGGTCCTGTTGATCTTGTACAGTTCTAGGCACTCCAGGATCCATGTGTGGGGCATCGAGTCATAGGGTTTCTTGTAGTCAGTCCAGGCAGTGCACAGGTTGGTCAGTCCAGTCTTGCAATATCAAGCGACTGCTCTGTCTGCCAGTAGCTGGGGTTTCATCCCTCTGGTGTTGCTGCCAATTCCTTTCTGTGCTCCACTTGTGGTTCATGTATTGAGCAATATGCCAGTTCATCTTAGCTGCTATGATACCTGACAGGAGCTTCCATATGGTACTGAGGCAGGTTATTGGCTGGTAGTTGGATTGGACTGGTCCCTGCTGGGGATAACTATCCAGCCTTCAGTTATATATATATATGGAGAGCCTAAGGGAGGCAAATCAGCAGCACTGTTAGTGACGGTCAACATGATATTAATTAGTCAGACATAGCATGAAATGGAGGAGTCAGGTTAGAGGCGGTTTGCAGAGTGGCTTGCAGTTGTGCAGCAGTTTCAACAGAGCTCCCTACAGTATGAGAGATTTTCAAATTGGTGAGCAGTGTGTAATCTGCTGAGGCTTGCACTGAGATCAGCTGATGTGTTTTTGTGTTTTTCAATGAATTAAAGCTCAGCAAGGTAGCAAAAGCTAACTCTTATCTTTCTTACATAATTCATGTCCAGAAGGACTGTCATACACCCTTCCTCCCTTTCTATTTAAAGATACTTTTAAAAACATGGATAAAGAAAACATATATAATTTTCTGACATGTATTAAGGATTGTAAAATTTTAAATGCTGTACTCTGAAAATATAACAACCACCATGATAAAAAAAAAAAAGTTAAAAATCCGCAATATCTCTGTATTTGAAAAATGACACATTCCTTGTCACCGGAGCATTAATCAAGGTAAGTCTTTTTTTTTTTTTATTTCTGAAGGAGCCTCAGTACGGCTCTTTGTTGCAGGAACATTGACATTCCCACCGCATTTTAGATTTTCTGTCAAAGGGCACCCTGTTTGTGTTGCTGTCTACGCCCCTCACTACACAAACAGTGCTCCTGGCACTTAAAATTGAAAAGGTTTAAATTGAAAAGGCTTTCCTTTTTTTCTGTTAAGTTTTCTTGAGAATCTAAATGAGGGAAGTGCAGACAGATTAGGGTCTGGTGTTATTTTAAACATAAATATGGTTATGTGTTAAAGAGTAGTTTATACGAACCTTCTATGAAGTTTGTGTTTGTCTGCATTTGTCTGATAGCACATCTAATCGGTTTCATTTGCTTTTCCACCTTCAGCTACAGAAAAGTGGTCTCCAATAACTGTACAGCTGGTGTGAGTGCAGAGTACACAGCCAGGAGGCAGCAGTGTCCTATCCAAGCACCCAAAGGTCTCCACCTGGTTACCAGTGAGGGTTCGCTGACAGCCATGTTAGGCACCAATGTCACCTTTCTTGTTTTTCTAGAAGAGGTGAGCTGTTTTCAGTGTTTCCCATGAAGCTCCGTGAACTTTGACACAAAGTCAGTGTCATTATATTTACGGTGTAAATAAGGGGGAAGTCAGAACTTTTAGCAAATATTAGTCGATTGTTTCAAATGTATAATTAGATTGGAAATGGTTATCTGGGTTGTTTCTATAGCAACACCAGTATCCTCAGCTGCAACTGTGCTGTATTCTCTCATACTTTCCTGTATTCACACTCTAAAACTGAACATACATGTTTAAAGGGTGAAAAATTCCCATTGTGCACCTTTTTCTTTGCTATTTATGACCAACAGTACTCATGTGCTTTGGCATAGTTACACATCAACACTTCCAGAGAAGTCCACACAGTCATTAGTGATCCTAAGAGGTATTGTCAAGCTTAACTGTAACATAGTGTTAGGCTTTAGGGTTCAAGTTACTTCTCATCTTCGCTGAAAACAAAGAAGAGATTCAGAAAGCCTCAGATAGTTAAACAGGGACTGCAAACTTGAGGAGTCCTGAATGCAATAGCACAATTTCTCTTATATGGGACTTCCTCGTGATTATGGAGTCACTGACACTGGAGACACTGTTAACTTTGGGGTTATCTTAGAAAGTCAGTGTGTGACAAAAGTATTCCACGCCTTGGAAATGAGACTGAGCTGATGAAACTAAATGTATCATTTTAGCTCAGTGACCACACTGACAATCGTAGCCCTTTGCAGAGACAGTGATAAGCATTACCTACACATATTGTGCCTAGAGGGAAAACAGTGCTCTGTGTTGGTCGAATGTAATACAACCCACCTCAAACCAGAGTGAATATTTCATAAAAGGCCAGACCTGCAGATTTCCTGGAAGTGTTTGTCCTGTTCAGGGTGACGGGGCGAGGACAAGCATCACTCTGGACTTTGGAGATGGCCATGCTCTTACATATTCCAATGTGAGCTCCATCGAGGATGGGATCAAACACATCTACAAAGCTGTGGGAATCTACCGAGTGACTGCTACCGGGGAGAACAGCTTGGGCTCAGAGACTGCCATGCTCTACCTACATGTCACATGTGAGATACTGAGTTTTCTAAGATTTCTGTGTTGCAAATGTTTTTGTGCATTTATTTAGATTCTTCAGTTTGTCTGCTCTTAGTTTCAGCTCTTTCCACTTTTTATCAGAGTCTATGGAATTGCTGTTTCCTGCTTGTACACATTGTACAACATTCTATCCTTTATCTCTTCACAGAATATGTTCCCCTCCCTTAGCCAAACAAACAAGTGAGATAGAACAAATCCCATTTCACTTCCACTCAGTTCAGCTTATGCTTCACAGCCACTCAGCCCGCAGAAGCCACGGCAACCTCATACGTAACAGGGCTGACCACCCCCTGTGTATTCAGGGGGTGACAGATGTAACGGAACTGACTTATTGATCAGGGAGCAATGTTGCCCCCACCAATCTGTCAATCCTATGTGCCAACCGTACAAATAGAGCCACCGCAGGCTCGAGAGTGCCACGGATGAAAAATAGTACACAGATGGCAGCCGGCAGTCCCAGAGCAAGAGCGAATCTTGAACAAACTCACCCTCCTTACCCACCTATAAACCACATCTCCTCCCTCTTTTTTCCCCCTCATTTGAACCAATAAAGTTATTTCTTTTATTTTTATCCTCTTTTCACATATTGTGGCGCAGAGCATCGAGTTCACACTGTGATGTATATGTGTGCCTGAGTAGGTCAGCTGGAGTATATCCATCTCTCAGCTCCCTTTGTGGCTGTGAGGAATAAGGAAGTGAACCTGACTGCTGTTCTGTGGCCCAGCCAAGTGGGAACGGTCACCTACATCTGGTGGATCGGAAATAACACAGAGGTACAGTGCACTCAAGAAATTCACCACTTCTCTCAGTACTTCTCTTACTCTTTTGCCCATTTGCAATTAAGTAGGTTGCTGACTCTTCTGCTCCCAAATGTGAGAATAATTGTTTTGTGGAGCTATATTTGTGCATGCAGGTTGGAAAATGTGTAGCCTTGTTAATCAGCTTCAATAGAAATTGTGGAACATGCTGACCATTTCACATAGTACCTTAATTACTGATAACCATCATAGTGTTAGTGTAAAAGTCCTCCAATTATAGGGCCTGCAGTCAGGCAGAGCTGGTCAATCACACAGAGTTAAAGGGTCAGAAAAGACATATTTTTCTGTTAATCCCTTTGCAGCATCTAGTCATGCAGATAGTTTCAGCTTGGGGAGCACAGCTTTTAAGATATCTGCCTTTGAAGACAAAAGAGCTGAATGGATTTTGTTCAGAATAGCAAAATATGACACTTTAAAACCCAACAAAGACTTCTGGAAACACTGCAATTCAGAATCAGTTTTGGGAAGGTCGTTTACAAAATGTAAAATTAATCAGCTTTCACCTTGCTGGTGGATTGCATGACCATTATGTTTATTGTCATGCATTCAACTGAGTATTTGCATGATTATGCCAAAAGTGCCAGGCCAAAAATCAACCATGGATAAAGGAAGAACCCTTTACCTGTTTTTTGCAACAACAAAAAAAGAAAGAAAGAAAGAAAGAAAGGGCATTGGCCTTGCCAGAGGATATAAAACAATTTTTTTAAAGGAAAATAAATAATCCACGCACATTCTCACCACCATGGTGCAGGTGAAAAAAACAATAAAATTGCCACTGGTGGTAGTCATGTGATCTACTACAGGTGATTTAAGATGGTGCTGCCCTGTGTTTCATTGTCTGATGAAACTGCTTTCAAAGTGCTTAGGTTGCCACATAGTGTGGAGATGGATACCAAAAAGAGCTAGCTTAGCTCTTAGCATGGAGGAACCCTGATGATTCATGAGTGGGTAGTTAGCCAACTAAATGTAAATAAGAACACAAGCTTAATGTTGACTCCACGCCTACAGCTACTGTTAAGAGAAGAAAATCAGGTCCAAGTTGCACCAAGTTATCTTGCTATAGTTGCTTAGCGTTAGCTTTGCAGCTCACCAAGTAAGTGATGTTAGCAGTGATGTTAGTCATCATCAAGCAAGAACTTTGGCTATCAGAAACTGACACTTCTCACCATACTGCACACAGCAGTTTTGTTTTGACCTTCTAACTGTTTAGCCATTATTCAAAGGTATTACATGTAAAAGGTTAAACAGCATCTCATGCTACCTCAACCACAAAGTGGACAAACACAGCAAAGCTCTTAAACAGATAAATAAAGTAGGTGTATCTGCTCAAAGACTGCAGGTGAGTCCTGCCATCATTTTTCCCCATTGTGGAATAATGATGATATGATCTCTCTCATGATTAATAGCACCCTAAACTTTGATTTCTCTGACAAATTCATGCTTTATTTAAGCAAACTTTTCCTCCCACCACCAGATCTTTTTCATTCCGTCTAAGAGATGTGCTCCTTTCTTGCCACTCAACATAACATCTGCCTGGACTTTGCCTCAGTTGGAAAAGTAGCACACCTATTGGTGCTGTTAGGATTCTATTGGAACTTGCTGGAAAAGTAGAGCATTATTCCTCCAAATATAGCAACTCACTGTCAGAGGGCAAACACGCTGACCCCACTAACGGCTTTAGTAGCATCAACAGGATTAGCAACTAATGTAATCAGTGAACCAGATGTTAAAAAAACCATAGCATTTCTCATGACACATCAAAAAATTTATATTACAAGAGAAAAAAACCTCAAACAATTCAAGCATTATGGTCTCAGGATGCACTGCTGTGGCTGCCTTGTGTGTAAAATGCACCACTCCTACTGTCTGTCTGTGTAACTGTAGCTGGGTAAATGTGTTTGCTCAGCACTAACGGGCCTTTCCACAAGGACAACCAGTTCTGTCGGTTGATAATAAACAATGGCAGCATTAGCATCTTAAAGCTATCTGAAGAACAAATGGAGACGTGAGTAATGACAGGAAGGAGCTGCTGGTGTCACATAGGAAATTCCCTGTAGGCCTCAGAGACTTTAGCAAAGCTGTGTGTCATTGCACATGTGTGTGTCTGCGTGTGTTTTTTGTGAGTCGGCCAACAGGCTGACACCTCTGTAGTGTAAATAACAGCAGTGTGAGATGTTAACCAGCCGTTGATAAGGGTCTCTCACGGGAGTGCATACAATCTGACTCCCCATCTCCCTCTCCCCTTCTTCCTTCTCTCTCTCTTTCGTTCCCCCAGCAGCCAGTAATCACCCTAGAGGGAAGTGTGGCGTACACATTCTCCCGGGAAGGTATCAATACAGTCACTGTGCAGGTGTCTGCAGGGAATACTATTCTGCAGGACAGAAAAACCATCGCTGTCCACGGTGAGCCGAATTTCTCACTCAGTCTCCACTGGGAATCTGTTACTCTGTAAACATGCTGATAAGTTTTGTCACCTCAGTAGAATAATAATGCTACTTTCCTTTAATGATGTTATACTTATTAGATAATATTGTTCTTGTTAATGTTTTAATAATAATCTGCCATTCTCCAGACTTAGAGGTCTTTATTAACCATATGTTAAAACTTTTGAACACTTTAATTTGGTAAGCTATAACCATAAATTGAATATAAATAATGGATGTAGCATTCCTTTTGTTCAAATAGGGTCACCTGTGGCTCCAAAAACTGAAAATGATGTTGGCCAGAATGTGGAGTCAAAACATGAACATCCACATGTTCATATTCACCTTTAAATTTCTGTTTTGTTTCTCATTTCTGCTACTTTGAGATCTCACGGTTGTTTCTTCTGGGCTGATGCTAACTTTATTATATTCATTTCTTATTGGTTAGCAATTTGTTTTTAACTGATGTCATGATGCTGTAAATTATAGTGTTATTCGCAGAATCATGGTTAATCACAGACTACCTGGCACATAAAATGTTTATCTATTAGACCACACAGTTTGGTGTCACTGAGAACCACCTTTTAGTTTCTAAAAATTAAAAATACATTTTTGGAAGTTTCTCATTTCTATTGAAGGTGCCCTTTACGCTAATCACAATTAGTCTTGTTCACTAAAATATTATTACTGCCAACAAATGTCAGATATTATTGTGAAAGCTTTTGTGTGATCAGAAACTCAACATTATGCATAACTGATGACGAAGATCTCTGACATATAGAGTTGCAAATGCGGCATAAACATTTTGAGCACCTGCTCAAAATGTTTACCTGAAATTCCCATTCTTTTTTCCCAGTTACTCACAGTCCACAGCTTTAATTGAAAACATGCTTTTATTGGCTCAGTAAACACTTCAAATCATTAAGAACTGTGTTACAAAATATCCGGTACAAGCTTGGAGGAGTTTGGAGCAGAGCTGCTGTCCCTTCACACTGAAGCGAGCTACCTGAGGTGGTTCAGGCTTCTAATCAGGATGCCTTCTGGCTACATCCTCTTGGAGGTTTTCAACCAGTTTGGAGGAGAGGCCCAGGTCTCTCTTAGGAGAGATTGCATAGCTCATATTACATTGTAATGCCTCAGGACCCCCTAGGAGGAACCAGAAAATGTGGCTTGGAAACTGATGTCTAGAATAACCTTCTTAGCCTGCTGTCACTGATACTGGACTTTGATTGATTGGCAGAAAATTGATGGATACGTTGCCTTTGAACTCCCAAGATTTATTTTTCAAAGAATTAATATCTGATGCATGCTAAAGATTATAGTGTTAGGAAAATATACTGTAGCTTACAATCAGCTTATCTAGAAATTCTACAACAAGAAAGCATGATGAATAGTATATTAAGAAAACCACCAGCTACTAAGAGGAAAAAAATGACTGAGTACAGACTGGAGAAATATTACTTGTAAAGATGGACAGTGCTGTATCATTTATGTTCTCATATTGCAGCTTTTTTTTCCTCTTGTATGATCTGAATGGAGGCCGAACTTGGGAAAAATAAACCCAGAATTTAGCTAAAAGAAAAAAAGCTGAAGTATACGAGCTGAATCTCAAGGCCGAACTTTGCATTTAATGACAGATGAAAGGCATAAACTCCCCTCACACATTTACTTTTCTTCCTGCAGAATATTTCCGATCTCATCTGCTCGCCTTTTCATCAAACCTGGATGAGCACAACCCCGATATTGCAGAATGGAGGCTGGATGTGAGCCGAGTCATTAAGAACTCTCTGATCCAGGTAAAGGTCCCTCTGGCTTTTTTGTGGCAACCGTTGCCTTCCTTTCGTAAATACTGTCAGCGCTCAACTGGACCTCTGAGTGTTGCATGACCTCCCTGAGGCTTGGAGACATGAATCTGACTTTTATGATGATAAATGACAAGGCAAGAGGGAGAAGAGGGGAAAAATATAGTTCAAGAGCTGGCTGATTGCTGCGGCTCACACACACTCTGAGTTCAGGGCCATACAGTAATGAGGTTGTGTACAGAAGAATAAACGTCAGTACGGGTCTAATGCGTGTTCTGCACTGACCTGAAGGAACGCTTGGAGACGAGTGCTTTGCAATCCGTCAAGCGGAGGACATGATTCAAACCCACACATGACATGTTAGGTACAGAGTTTGCCTCATTAACTTCCTGTTATTTCTTCCAGCATCCTCGGAGTGTCAATATGTTTTCTGAATCAGAGGAGGAAGCAATCTGAGCTTTCCATCATATTTTCACACTTTTTGATCTTGCAAATCAAAATGGATGCTAAAAATATACAGTCTATCTTCAGTCTTCACTGAACATGTCAGTTTGCTATTGACATCTTTTTTTTTTCCATGACATCCATAGCCTGGAGGCCAGAACGCATGTCGAAAAAACAACAACAACTTTCAGACAAAAATATGATGCATTGGTTAAAACATTCACAGGAGGAAAACCAAAAAAAAAGCTGGCAGCCTCAACTGGAATCAATAAGGCATCCATAAATTCTTTTTTTTTTTATTACACCAGTCCTCCCAACCCAGCTCATCATTTTGCATTTCTTTAAGCACCAATCTGAAAGTGAGCTACAAGTGAAGGGCTGCCACTGGTTGAAAACCACACCCGACCTTTAAGATTTCATTCATGCTGGAGATGAATAACTTCTCTCAAAGGTGAACCCTGACATCCCTCTTTTCAAATTACATACAAGATTCTGTAAGAGCCAACCGATAAATAAAGCATCACAGTATAAGAAAATCCTAAAATGGAAACGTGAGGCTGGGTTATATTTTCTTAAAGCCGGGCCATTCTGTTTGCATATTTCAAAATAAGCCTGTAATGTGGAAAAAACAAAGAAAAATCTGTTTGTTTTTTTCATAATTTGACAAATGCAGTACAGCGATCATCACGACAGCAACTTACATACATAAAAACACAAACTTTTTAATTTTTAAACCAAATATTTTCCAATATGGCATTTCAGTGTTTAATAACCTTGAGCTCAGAACTGTCTGTTTCCCATTGTGGTGAGTTTACTGGAGACTGCAGGATGGAATGCAATCAAGGACACCCCGTCTGAACCGCTCAGGATATATAATATTAATTATATTTCAGCACCTTTGAATGAACACAGTAACAGTAAAGAGATTTAAAGGAGACCACATCTTATTAAACCATCTGTGATTCATTTATTTTAACCCTCTTTTTATTTATAAACAAATAAAGCACATTGCTACAATTAATTAATTTTAATTGCTTTGATACAGAAAATTATAATTTTTGAAATAATTGTGGAATTGTAATTTTATGCTTTCATCTTTTGTAAACCTTCTCCTGCAAAACTGCTCACCACTCAGAAACAGCCATTTTGAAGGCCCATTTCGGGCTGCAACACACATTTAATCCACCAGATGGCAGCTAACACAGCACTCTTCAAAGCTGTAGTAAAGTTAATTGCAACTTGGACTCCAGTCAGGGGTTCAGGAGTAGCAGACATCCTCTAATCAAATGTACTGTGTAAAATTATGATTAAAAAAATGGCTTATTCACTTTTTAAAATCAGTTTGTTGCCTCCTGTGACCCTGAATTGGATAAGTGGAAGAAAATGGATAGATGGATGGGTGGAATTTGTTACCTTGAGGAATATTTGTCTTCATATTTTGCATAGTTTGATGTTTAGGAAAATCAATTTCCTTTAGTCCTGGTTCCTTTATTGTTTTCCCATTCTGTTCTTGCTGGAGAGGTAACAGTTGTACTGATCTTTCCATCTGACACCATTTCTGAAAGCAAGTGAGAATATTTACAAAAACCTCAGACTGCAGTAAATCTTTAAGCTCGAATGATGAATGGTTCCAGCCTGAATCAGGCTAAATTCTGATATAAATGGATATTCTGGTCAATGAAAAATATCTAAGCAAACGTTGAATTTCAGGGCTTTTTTGTACTTTGTATCAAGGTTTCATTTCTGTGAGCTGACAGTTGCAGTTCAGTCTGACCCGATCCATTCTACTGTCCTCCTCTAGGCTACAGGCGTGAGAGAGGATCAGCTCCTGGTCACTGTCCTCCCAGGTTTACCCACAGCAGCAGAGTTTTTCCTCCTGCCTGACAAACAGATAACTGAGGGGAAACCAGAGAAGAGCTCAGCTCATTTAGATCAGGTGAGGCAACAACACTTGCTTTCTGACCTGATGCATGTCCTCCAGACTCACTGCTTTTCCCCAGCTCCACAGTGTAGGTGGATGGATTTCACCTTGTTATCCTCACTCTAACTGTACCAAGTTTGAAGCATTGTTCGCCCTGTTTCTGCTTTGTGACTCATAGAGGAATTTTTCTTCTCCTAGCAGCAGCTTCTCCTGTAATTGCTCCCTGAAAAATAATCTCAAGTTCCTCTTTCCACCAGCAGATGTCAGTATTAACCTACTCAAGCATGTCCAGTTTTTTTTCTCCAAAAGTCTAATTCTGGAATATGCCTGAGGAATCTTTGCAATAGATTCATCAATAAGCCTGACAAGTATTAACAAGTTATCGGGGGAATGACTTTTAGACTTACTTAAGTCACATCCTGTTGGATGCAGAGGGGGGAACCAGAGGGTGGCAGCATCTCATAAGAGCCTAAAAACCCACACAAGGAAAATTGTCATGGTTGATCAGTCACTAAATCACCAGCATATCAACATGAACTCAAATAGCCCTCAGCTTCATGAATTAGATAATGACTGATAATGTTGGCTGTGCTCTCTGTGGGAAGCGTTCCACGGGCATGTGCAGAGAAGGAAGCTAGGAAGAGAATCAATTTGATTTTCCTCTTCCCTCCCCGCTCACACCTGGTTGATCGCCTGGAAAGTTTCTCTGCCCTACAAGCCGGTGATAAATCTTCATTCAAGGTTGGCATCTTTAAAGTGTAGCGCAAGCTCTGCTTATTAGAATGTATAATAGATTTACTGACCCTGGTATACAGTGGGAAAAAGTAATTAGTCAAAGCACAGTCTAAATTTAAACAGCCTTTAAAAGTATAAAGGCAAGGATGAAGGACTACAGAAATTACTCATATCACAATTAATTTGGCAAATGAGGCAGATAAGATAGATGAAGCCTCTACAGAGGGAAAAGGCTGCTGCAGGGAGAAAATTGAGAATTTTGTTTAGTTTTGCTCTGCAGAGTAATGCAGCAGTATATATGCTGATTTCATAAATGAAGAAAAACAGATTAATGATAGTGAAATGTCATTTATAAAGAGGCTCATTTGACTGAGAATTGGAGCCCTGGGACAGAGATTCATGGAAATGAAAAGCTCTGTGTGAGGAAAGTAAGACTTCCTCCTTCCTCCTGCTTGCTATAGTTTACCTTTGGGTCATGATAATCTGCTCAATTTATATCAGAGTCAGATGTTCTCTATGCAGAAGGTTACTTGCCTGTCTGGAAAGCAGAGATCAAGTGAGACTGCATGGTATGCATTATGCATTACACTGGAAAGGTCCCACAGACAAAGGCTCTTACATAAACAGAAGAAAGCTCGGGTGGGGTTGTTGTTGGAGGTAGTGAGGTTTCTTCAGGTCATGGGCGCTTACAAATAATGCAACAGCCCAGCCCTGCAAAAAGCATTAAATTTAGAAAGTTTAGTATTTAAAGTGTATTCAGTTCTGTGGTAATTTGTATGCAGCGATAACCTACTTCAGGTCAGTGCTGATGAAGGTCAGGTGCGCATGTAACCACTGTCTTTCACAGGCAACCTAAAGTTGCATTAGTCAATATTTTTATGTTGGAAACAAATAAAACATCGATCACAAAGTGTCTCTCAAATGGACAAAACTACAGATAATTATCACCACCTTTTTATTTCTGCCCCATAAATTTAACTCTATAGCACTTTTCTAGCTACGTCATGTAGCAAAAATCTCCAAAATTGGCTCCGATAAACTCACAGCAACACCTGCCCAGTATGCAACTGTTTGCTTACACTTTTCTCATACCACTGTATTAAACCGATAATAACTGTATGTTACTGCTGTGTGTTTGGTGGTAGGGAGTTCAGTGATTCTTACGCACAGAGATTGTTTAAAGGATGGCAGTAACCATGGTGACATCACCGAATTCACCCAATGGTTTATGAATCCTGTGTTGAATCCTCCTGGGCATCTCTTGACTTTTTTGAGCCATAATTGACCATATTTAGACAAAATTGTGTCAAGTTATCAGCTAAAACTTTCAAGTTTGATCAGTGAGCTGTATCAGTGCATCGTGCAGACACAGATACAACAAATACTCTGATCATGCAATTAACTGCACACTAAGTCAGATAATCGTACACGAGGCCTCCGCACCACAAAGGTTATGTATTTATTGTTATTTATTTTACTAAGGCTGCAAATTTCTATTTCTGCTTTTGAGTTGGTTTTCTTTTAACATCGGAGTCTAAGGGGAGTGACTCGATTTTAGCACGAGCCTCAAGTGGCCACTCGAGGAACTGCAGTTATGGGCTCTTCACTTTGGTGTCCTTTATCAGCTGTGGAGGTTGCTGCTCGTGACAAATCATTTGAAATGTTTAAGTTAAACAAAAAAAGAGGGAAAAACATTTACGTGCCGCATAAATATCTTGTCCTGACCCCCGTCAATGCTTTCACTTAAGTTAACTTGTCTTTCATAATTCACTTTAGCTGTTTTTGCTCATCATTTACAAACTCGCTGAGCAGACTCTGAAACTTTTAGAAATGCTGTCAAAGACAAGTGAGTTTTAGACTCCATTATTCAATCTGGCATTAAAGGACTGATCGTGACTTTGAACACATTTGCTCTTAAATGTCAAAACAGAGATAATAAATGATGAGTCAATACCAAAGACGGATGAGACTATAGTGTGATGATCTTGACTTTAACTTTTTTTTTTTTAACTTGTGACATTTTCCTTTTTTTTTTAAATTACAACAAAGGGATCTGAATCTTGTCTCTGTCTTTGTCTCAACAGCTTTCGGAGCTTTTGCTCAGCGCACTGAATCAAAATCTCGTCCAGTTCACGTTGCGGCCCGGGGTCCAAGTCACTGTGTATGCAGCGCACTTATCAGCAGGTAACAAACCCCCCTGCATCTGTGCGCATTCACAGCTGCCCAAAATGGCCTTTGTACCTTCTGTAGCAAGCGGGACAAAACATAGAAACAGCAGTCAGTCAGGTATATTTTTATTACTTTTGCTGCCCCCCTTAACTAACAACCCCAACTCTGTGTCTGATTGGCTCCCACCATGTAGCTACACAGAGACATTCAGAGAGTGAACATCGTTACAAGTATGTGTGCCTCTTCCTATTGGGGATGCTGCTACTGTCCTAAAGGGGCTAATAAGATAAAGAGTAAGAGAAGTCCATACTACTGTATATTAAAATGATTCATCTTTGATTCACATAGGCTTCATGTCTGTAGACTGCTCATTGCATGATTCAGCTCGGTGGAAATACGGGTGGTGTCGGTGATGTGATGTTTACGCTCTGGGGTTCTTGTCTCCCCTATCTCTGCAGCGCCCCTAGTGGACACCAGCGAGAACCACAGTGGCTCTGCCATGCTAATGCTGCTATCAGTAGTGGTTGTGGGTTTAGCTGTATTTGTCATCTACAAATTCAAGAGGTAAAGTGTTCATGTCTATATAGTCGTCACATTGTGTGCAATAGGGAGGTGCTGAAAGGTGTCGAGGCATCCTGACAGCTCAGTAAACAAAAGCTGTCGGCGGGGCTAAGAGAAGGTTGATAGGTGCCTGTCAAATGTCTACCCCGCTGCAACCAGTGCTCCTGGGTGAAGAATTGGCTTTTCCCCTCACGCACACACACCTGCAGAAATTCTTTTATCAGGTCAGTCTTTACAAAAGAAATGTCAGTTAGTCTTCAGCTGCTATCAATATTAAGCCCTTTGAACACTGGCAGTTGACCTTTCTCAAATGTTAAATTATGTCTCCTCGCTAAGAAGCAGTTCCAAGGGAAAGTGATGTAAAGAGTCATGGCGAGACAAGTAGAGACAGAATCAAACTTCACATTTACAGACCACATCATTTCTAATGTTCCTGCTGATTCGCATGCAAACATCGCCAGATGGCTCGAAATAAATAGAACGCCGTCTGGTCTGCAGATGCGAATAATCAGAACAGCACTGGTGCAAACTGCTAGCAGTGTTTTAGTTTAGGCCGTGCTCTTTATTCCTCTGCCTCACTGTAAATCTTTCCTCAAGGAAGATCCCAGGCCTCAACGTCTATGCGCAGATGCAGAACGAAAAAGAACAAGAAATGAGTCCAGCGAATCCAACGGTGGCCACGCCCAGCTCTCAGCGGGACTTGGTGCATTCTTTGGACATTCTGGACACAGAGTTTAACTCGCGGCCCATCGGTAAACATGCGTTCTTTTTTCTTCTTGGCTTGGTTTCAGTATTTTTTTCTTTTACTCCATTGTTTATTTCACACCATCGTGTTCACGTGTTGTTTCATGACACTATGCTGTGCGTTTTGTTGTGTTTCTCAGTGAAATGGTCCAGTCAGCAGCAGAACTAAACGAAAATGAGTATGACAAACAGTGGAATTGCTTCTCAGTGGTACAATTAACACATTTTTCTCTCTTTTCGTGTCCCTCTTTAATCACCTCAGAATATTGATGGGTGGCAAATGAAAGGGAAAAAAAACACAAGCCTGCAGAAGAAGTTGCTCAGGAACATCTTTAACTGTTCCGCTCTACTTTACTTAAACAGCACCTTTAATTTCAGCATGCAGCTTGAAATTTATTACACTTGTCAAGAAAATGCATCGGCTGGGCTGAGATTTGGTGATACGAAGACTTTAAGATGAACTATACCATTTTTTAAAAATTCATTTTTCATTTCATGTCTCATTCATTCAGCTTCTCTTCCAATTTGTCACCCATATGTACATCCTGAGACAACATTTGCTTGTGATGGTCTAACATGCTAACACGTAACACATTTTTTATGTTTTTGTGGATCCCTCTGAATGTTGGTGGTATATTTAAAGTTTAAAGTGTCCACTTTTGAGAAAATAAATAGCTATTGCAAAAAAGGTCAAAATAAATTAATTGTCCCAGAAGTCCTGGCACTGGTGTGATCAGTTGTGTATGTCAGCTAGTGTTAGCGAGCTTCTGCTCTGTTGTTGTGTAGCTGCATGTCATCTCACTCGCTTCACATTTTCTTGTCCTTTGTTGCATTTAAGAGCTTCTTATCATTAATCATTATGTTGTAATTGTCACTTATCACTCTCATTCATTGCTGTTTAAAAATCATATATTGTCTGACTTGTGTGTTCATACGTCCGCTCGTGATATCTAACGCGTCACTGACACCTAGGTTAGGTTAGATTATCACTTAAAACTACTAATGAGTCAAAATGACTATGAAAGGAGCCACATTTGGCTTTGATTCCCCACCTAAGGTCAATTAAAAGTCCAAATCCCAGAAGCAGAAGGCTAAACTTTGCATTTAAATGTCTCTTTTGTCCTGTCTCCTTCCCCAACCGGTCGCAGCAAATGGCTGGTTCTGCCAGTGCTTACTTCCTGTTAAAAGGCAGTTTTTCCTTCCCACTGTTGCCAAGTGTCTGCTCAAACGGCACCGTCTAATCGTTGGGGTTTTCTCTGTATTCATGCATGTCTGAAGTACCAGCACTGCTTTGACAAAGGAGGCCTCAGGTGTTTGGTGGGGACCAATAAACAGGGGAAAGGAGATTAAATGCAGGACTTCAATTCATGAAGTTTTCAAAAATAAAACTTCAAATGAAGGCATTAGTCTTATAGATGTCCAGACTGTTCCTAACACGTCTCCCACGACACCATTAAAAGAGTATTTAATGATCGATACTGTTGTTCGTGTAATCCAGCTAAATTTTCTAGATCAGCCGAATAACCGCTGATACTTTTCTTTCTTTTCTCCACCAGGATGTATGAAACCTCATGTACATGTGAAATTTTCCACAGAACTCCCCACGTACATCGTCTAAACTCTGGACTGGATTACTGTTCCAGCTCTGTCATGGATATTTTTTACCATTTGGGACACAATGGTTTTGAGCTTTATACCTGTGCATGTTGGACCCCGCTGACACATACTGTGCTCTGTTCAAACCAGAAGAAACTGTGTACAGGTTTTCAATTTATTTTAACATATGTCTCCGATAAATTAAACATTTAGAAAAAAATTCCGTTTATTTATATGAGTCACATCCATAATGGAGAAGGATCGGCAGCATGAACTAGAGAGGAGAGAATGTGTAATGAGCAGCAGTGTTTTGGATTTGGTTGCATATCTGAGATTGGTTTGCTGTTCTTTGAAGTTAACAGCAGTAGTGTATTATTTATTCATGAATATACATGAAGTATGTTATTGAAGTGAATTACACATTTATTTTGTAAACCATGAATGTCTATGTTAGAAATAATTTGTGTATTTTAATAACAAATGTCATACTAAAAAGAGATGCTGTTATAAAATATGAATAGGGCACTTCAAAGCTTTTGGTCCATTGTCTCTCAGAAAGCTAAATTTATGGCACAATACACATTTTCTACAGAAGTATTAATTTTTTTTCCTGATTTTAATTTATTAACAACAGAACAACAGGGTGTGGATCTCTGGATTAATTTAAACCTTGCTGTTAATCTAATGCTTCTGGTACTATTTATGATACATACCAGTTTGTAAAATGTTTTGTGCTTCAGAATATCACTTGATGGCTGAGGTGCTACACTGCGCCATCCAACTGCAGGTGACCTCCAAATATCACCGGAACTTTTAGGAATACCAGATACAAAGGATGATGACCTGGCAACTATCCCACAAAGAAAGGTCATCATCTTGGCCACAGTCCGGGAGGTACTACAAGATGCAGAGAACAACTTATCACGGCTCAGATTTAAGGTGGCACTTGGAATGAGATACAGCTACTTTGTGGGAGAATCCAAAGAGCATGGCCGTGAGAAAGAGAGAGACAGGCAGAGAGAGGTTAAGAGAGATGGAAGACAGCTTTTAGCAGACACGATGCGTTAAGAGCATTCTATTGGACAGAATAAGAAGAGGTTGACTTCTTGAATACTTAATGTGGCCTGTCAAGCTCAAGGCTGGCTAAGGTTGGTTACACATTTAGGGTAATATCCCAACCTGCTCTCAAGTAGCACCCATCTTCATCCCAGCTCATTATTTCATGCTGTAGGAGCAGGAGAAGTAGAGCGCAGATGCTACCAGGCTACATGGATGGTTAGCCTCAGAGGACTGTCAAGCCCTCTGGTACTCTGTGTGTGTGAAATCTGACAGATGTAAATGGCTGATTGATGCCGTTCATATCTTCTGAGGCAACTTTAAGATGTGCTTTTCTCTTTTTTACTTCGGAGGAATGTAGAAATACAGCACAGAGGAAGTTGCTTCTGTTAGCTTTGCATCATCTTTCCTGCAAATGTGTCAAAAAGAGTTCCTTGCATGCAAAAGCAGTATGGGATGTAAACTGTAAAGCATTGTTTCATTTGACTGTAAACTGAGTGACTGGGGAAAGATGGAAAATGACCTTGTGATAAGCGATGAACAGCTAATGGTTGGATGATTCCATTTTTGGTCCAAATCTCCACGCTGTTGACTGAGGTGCTAATATTTTCCTCATGCTTCAGCAGTATAAAAAACAAAAACAATTATTTGCAGATCGTACATGGCTCTCCAGAGGTTGTGGGTGTTCCATGTTCAGCCTCTGGGGCAAGATGGTCATTGCAGTTACTTTCAATCAGTCACTGAATTTGAAAAAAGTGGAATCAGCAGGAAAGCACTGATTTTTCTTAGTCGCAAGGAGGGTGCCATCCTGTTATTACTCTAGTGTAAGTGAGCCATTATCTAAGTCAGGATAAATTACCCTCGTCGTAATGAAATGGTCTACCTGTTCAGAACTCTTGGGTTCTACGTGTAATGAGGTGTTAAGGTTGCATGTACAAACAGATATGAATGAAGGGTTCTGTCACCAACTTATGCAAATTGTAAAAGCAGTAGGTAGTTTGCAACACAGCTTGTTGATGTGCTCCAATACTGGAGCAAAATTGGTTAGTGGTGTTCAAGTGCTGATCATTTTTAACAGAGAAAATTTGAAAGTAATTGTAATCATCAGCTTAAGCTTAGTTATTAATAACTTCATAGCTGTTGAATGGAAGAGTTACAGATAAATATGTGCTATAATTTAAGCACACAGGGTTGTAGCCAGGTTGTTGCTATCACATGTCTGAAGATGTTTGCGTCACAGTGAATATTTCTCACACTCCTTTCTTTGCATTGCTGTGTGCCTCTGGATTGGCAGTGGGCTACATCTGCATGTTTTTTGAGATCCGCATCACATTGGATTATTGGCACCAGGGAAATGATGCATGCTGACATTGGGCCATGGATGTGTTGATATGCAGCCAGTGTGTCTTGCCCTTAAAGCTGAAAAGTGCACAGACAAACACCAGTGATATTTTCAGTTTTCATAGGTTTGTTCAAGAGGAAGTGTTTACATTTCAGAGTTGCATGCAAACATTATTTTGGGAACAAATCAGCTTACATCTTTATCTGTCTTGTGGCTCAATGTGTTCTGTCTGCTGGTGCGGGACAAAATTTGTGCTCAGCCATGAGTTCGGTTTATGGAGTTGTGCACAGTGTACGTGGGTAATTTTACAAACTGGTGATTATGGTTTTTGTAAATGCAGTGTTGCAATATATTAATAATCCGGTTTCTTCAAGATATTTTAAGGGGCCTTGTTATGTTTTTGCTTATTTCAGATATGGCCAAAGTTTCAAAGAAAGAAGTCAGGGTATGTATACGTAATCTCTCTTGGCTAAAAGCGCAAACTGCTCATTTTCATAGTTTTTCCAATCTTGGCTCAGTGAGTGTAGATATCCCCGTTATGGTCATTTCAGGTGCACATCTATGGCTGTAAGTGCAGAAGACCCATCTACCTGCCATTCAACTCTTTTGTTTGCTAGAAGCAGCAAATCAGAAGTTGTCTTAAAGACAGGGTGAATGGTGCCAAATCAGCTTGTTTCAGATGGAGGATAAACCCAGGGTCCACACCAGGGTCCAGTAAAAAAAGTATTATTTAACACTAACTCATACAAAGCTAATCTAGTAGAGTCCAAAATTAAAACTATGGAGCTGAAAATGAGCATCATCGCCCCCCTGAAAGAGTATCTTACTATGTAAAGAATGTAAGGTAGTGTACTGGGAGGAATTATTTAGTTCTTATTTGAGAGCTCTAATATCCATCTCTCTGCCTGGCTCTGATTTTGCATAGCTTGAGGGAGATACTGTACAGTAGCCTGTAACCACAGGCCTGTGATCAGAAACAGCAGGGCTCTAATCTGAACCTTAACTCCAGGGAACAAGAAATGACTCTGACTAGACAAGATCAGGAAGGCCATCATAATAATAGCACCTCCTGCCTGTGAGTTTCACAGGGAGAAAGACAGGTCGAACAGCCTGGAAGCCATGTTAACAAGGTGGATCTCTGGCCTCCTGGTTAGGGCAAGTTGTGATGTGACAGGACCCAAGGGTGTGGAAAATCAAGTTGTAGCCTAACTCTGAGCTACTCTCTCTCCTTCTCCCCATCTCTTCGGCCCTGCAGAATTAGCAAGATTATTATTTTTGTAGAGAAATAATAATAATGATTAAAAAAAAGTTTTACTACTGTACAGCTTTTGTATGAGAACAGACGGTAAGGTGTTCCAGTGTTTTCGTTCGACCTCAACTGTGCTGTGTGTAATTGTTTTATGCATTTACAATCATATTTATTAAATGGAAAGAAGTCTGTTAACTGTGTTCTCATTTTCTTACAATATTTGTAAAGAAATACTATGTATTTGCAAAAGTAATAACCTATAAAGAAAACAAAGCAAGCACGTGTTGGTACTTTCTTCTATACACATACCATATATACACTGGATCCACGAGTCAGAGACATTTTTAATTTAATGGCATTAAATCTTTCATTTTAAGTGAAATTATCAGCATGCATGGATGCCAAAAGCTTTTTCATATTTGATTGCCCAAGTTATCCCAGCATGGGATGATAGGACAATGTTCCAAAAAGTGTTGAGCTCATTACCCAGCTACAGTGCGAAGCCTCCTCCATGAAGATAAACAAGTGCTGCTTCTACTTGGTGAGGCTGGATTTGATCCAAGTGAGATTTCCAACTAGTCCAGCACACTTTAATATTTCCAATGTGTTTCACTGTTGTATCATTCACAGTCCTGCCTGTCTCCTTACATTCAGATTTCTGTTTCTGTCACTAATATCTGACAGTGATTCTTTATAAAACAGACAGTTTTTTCCCGTCATCCACTTTGAAGTGTTTGTATAGTTCAGTCCATACATATGTGGACAGTGAATCAGTTTTTGTCATTTTCTCTCTGCACAAACGCACTGGATTTTGAATCCAATCTGCAGACTTTCAGCTTTAATTAAAGAGGTTTAACAAAAAAATTTCATTCAAAGTCCCCCATATTCAGAGGCTCAAACGTAATTGGAAAATCGACTGAAAAGTAGTTTCACGACCAGGTGTGGCCGGTTCCTTCATTATTCCATGACAAAGACCTGGAGTCTCACCCTAAGACTGCTGGGATGAGCTCCAGCACCTCTACATCCCTGAATTGAAATACTTAAAAATCAATAACTATCAGTAATAACTTGGAAAGAAAAGCGTCTGGACTTCTCTAAGTTTCTTGAAAACGTTTCACCTCTCATCCGAGAAGCTTCTTCAGTTCTAAGAGCAAATGGTGGAGAGTCCCAGAATTTAAAGCCTTGTGGGAGTGTCTCCTCTTTGACTCCCACCACCCTCTGGAACACAAACTGGGAGTTATCAGGACCCTACAACACCGGGCAGAAAATGTTCCCTCTAAGCCTGAAGAGAAAAAGAGGGAACACACACATGTAAAGAAAGCTCTGAAAACATGTGGGTATCCTAATTGGGCGTTCATCAAATCAGCTAAGATGCACAAAAAAGAAGATCAGACACCAACTAGGGAGGATCAGGAGGTCAAACGCAAAAATATTGTCATCCCCTATGTAGCCGGTTTATCAGAGAAACTCAGGAGAGTCTTCTCCAAGCAC
>VVHJ01065247.1:11081-24961 GCA_015107715.1 Tylochromis polylepis
AACAAATAACACACACACACACACACACACACACACACACACACACACACACACACACACACACACACACACACACACACACACACTCTCTCTCTGAGGAGCAAAAATGCTTCACAAACAACAAACAGGACAAAACACTATGGAGGTGGATGTAGAAGAAACACCCAGTGCATCATGGGAATCCCCCAGCAGCCTACACCTATTGCAGCGTAACTAAGGGAGGATTCAGGGTCACCTGATCCAGCAAGTTTGAAGCCTAATCTTAAAAGCAGAGCGGGTGTCTGTCTCCTGAGAGCCCCGTCTCTGAGGTGGTACCTCTAATATGCCTCTGACTGTCGGAGCAGTCTGAACTCCTAAAAATGGCACACAATTCATATTTCTTCATTCATAAACTTGCAAACAGAGCACATTCATACATTTCTTTAAGGACTGAGTGCTCAAAGCTTCATCCACCTCACAGTCACACCTGTAACCAATTTAGAACCACCATCCATCCATTTTCTTCCAGGAGCCTATTCCAGCTGGGTCACCAGTCTATCACAGGAGGCTGTTCTTTACCCTCTCTGGATGAACTGCACCGCTCTCACTGTCTCAGGAAAGCTGCAAATATCATAAAAGACTCGTCACACCCACTCATAATCTGTTCCCACTGCTGCCATCAGGCAACAGATTCAGGAGCGTCAGAGCAAAGACAGACTGAAGAGCAGTTTTACCCTGGAGCAGTTAGGGCTTTGAATGACTCATAATCATCTCCAATTCAACCTGACCAGTACAGTGCAGTGGAAGACATCCTGTGCAATAAGGCTTTACTTATTTATTATATTGAATACCATACTATAATTTTCATTTATACAGCACTTTAAAAACAGCACATGGCCAACCAAAGTGCTGTACAGCAGAAATATAAAAAGTATAATGAGAATAATGAATAAATAAATAAATAAATAACAATAAAATAACAGTGTCAGTTACCCACTGAGTCAAAGGCCAATACAAATACAAATGAGTTTTTAACCTGGATTTAAAGACCACCACTGATGTAGATACCCTAATGTGAAGAGGAAGATCATTCGAAAGCTTCGGGGCCACAGTAGAAAACGCTCGGTCTCCTCGAACTTCGAGCCGTACCTAGGAACTGAGAGCAACAGCTGCTCAGCTGAGTGAACGAGGGCTGCAGCATGTCGGACAAATATACAGGCGCCAGACCATTTAAGGGGTTAGAAACCAGTAAAGGATTTTAAAATAAATCCTAAATTCAGTTGGAAGCCAGTGTAAGGAGGCCAGAACCAGAGTAATAGGCTCAAATTTTCTTTTACCAGTTAAAAACCGTGCCGCAGCATTCTGCACCAGTTGCGGGCGTGACAGAGTGCCCTGTTCAATGATGTGTTCTACCTCATTATTATTATTATTACTATTTTTCTAATTATATTTAAACTTAAATATACCAGCAACAGTGTGTGAAAACCTTGTGAAGACTCACAGAAAACATTTGACCTCTGTCACTGCCAACAAAGGGGATGTAACAAAGTACTCAGATGAACTTTTGTTACTGACCAAATACTTATTTTCCACCATGATTTGCAAATAAATTCTTTAAAAATCAGACAATGTGATTTCTGGATTTTTTTTTCTCATTTTGTGTCTCATAGTTGAGGTATACCTATGATGAAAATTTAAGGGGGAGAACTTGCACAATTGGTGGCTGACTAGATACTTGTTTGCCCCACTGTATATTTTTAATAAAGTTTCTGCTTGAAAGCAGGTGTACATGTACACCACCTCTGGATCAAAGTGGATCAGCACGTTTCCGGCTGCTTCTGCCAAAGTCTGTTTATTTTGATCCATTTGAAAGATTAAATCGTGATTACTCTGCACGCTCTGTATGTTATGTGATCTTCACAAAGTCCTCTGAGAGTTACACAACGGCTGCCAGCGGTGGGGAAGAACAATGAAGCTCCGCCTTGACAGGAAGTCTCTCTCTAAGTGACCTTCAACTTCTTTTGTGTTGTTGTTGTCGTCAGCGCTTCCTGAAAATTCCTCACAAATTCCTGCTTTTCAATAATATCCTGCTCTCGGTTCAGCACGCAGACACAGTGTGAGTGTGTCAGAAGCTGAAACAAACTATACAGAGAGTCAACAGATAATCAGTAGTATTATTGATTTTATTATGATCGATAATACTATTATTACGTCACATATACACCTGTTTTTATTTCTGAAAGACTTGATGCTCAATAACTTTCATCCAGTTAAACGAATGATAAATGCTATGAGGGATATTAACAGTTAGCAGTGTTATTGATAACATTGATTAGCTGGCACAGCTTGTTTAGCCGGCTTTCTCTCAGTCTGGATTACGTTTTAAATGTCTGTGCTGTTCCCTCGTCAGAGTTCTGTGGCCGAGCCAAAGCCAGGAACCATCAACCACCTACATCGACCCACAAACGTGTCCTGACATGTGCGTCAGGGACCTCCTCACGGGTGACCTCCACACTAAATACCTGAGCCTCCCAGTCAGCTGTCAGAATAAGAGGTGAAACATCTCCAAGAAGCTCACAAGAGTCATTTAGATGACCCAGAGGGGGATGAGCGAGAGGCCGACATGTTGGTACAGCAGGAAATACCTCAGTCTGAACGCTGAAGCGTTTACTGTGCTGAGAGAGGGCGCGGTGCGACCGTGTGACCACGATCAAGTTCCTTTAAAGTCTGATGTCTTTAAGATTTGACTCTTACAACGTTAAGTTGTCGAGTTCTTCCACACCTGGTCTCAGTGTTGTTCTCATTGCTGTCAAGTGTGACTCACTATGAATGGGTCAGCTGATAGAAGCCGCTTTGCAACCCAACTCCAGCTCAACTCCACCTTTGTGTTGTTTCTGAAATGACCGCTGATGCTCGCTGGCGTTTCTTACCTGTGCGTCCCTCGGCCACCGTCTGCCTGGACACGTATCCCGCTCTGACCGTGGTCACCACTGCGCGGTACAGAGCGCCCGGTCTCAGGGCCTGGAAGCTGAGGCTGCTGATGTTGGCCATCACGCTCTCATTCTTGATGACACTGCTGTCGTGGACCAGCAGGACTTGGTAGGAGTCCAGGTATCCGGAGGCCGGTGCCCACCGTGCCTGCAGGCTGTCGGTGCTGCCGAGGTTAGAGAGCTGCAGCCCGTTGGCCTGAGCGGGAGCTGAGGGGGCGGAGACAGGAAATGCATTATGACGGGAACAACAATAACACTCCTTCATACTACAGTCGCGGTATCATCATCGTCTGTGACATACTGGTCCGTGCCGTCACAGAGGCAGAACTGCTCAGGTTGCCGCTGTTGGTTGTCACGGTAACGATGTACCGGCCCCCGGGCGTGAGGCTGTTGAAAGTGCACTCTTTGGCCTCCCAGCCGAGGACCCTCTGACTTATGAAGGTGGCAGCGGCAGTTGCCTGCCTGAGGAGCACGGTGAAGCCGTCCCATTGTCCGAGCGGCCGACTCCACCGGACGCTCAACGAGGTTTCGTCAGCCTGACGTACGAACAGCTGCTGCACGGGCCACGGCACTGCAGAGAGGAGGGGGCGGGGTCAACAACACTGATGCCAACTGGTTTTGGAAGTTCAGACTTTAAGTGTACAACAGAAGCGGGAACGCGAACTGACCCAGATGACTGCTGCAGCGCGCCGTGTTACCCAGAGCGCCGCTGTGAACTGTGACCTCCGCGCTGTAGAGCCGTCCTGGGACCAGGCCGAGGACGGAGAAGGCGTGCTCCCTGCTCGCCTTACCGACGGTGTCGTTCGCCAGAACCGCCGAGCCGTTCTTCAGGATGACGCTGTAGTTCTCCCAGTCGCCTCTGGGGGGCAGCCAGCTGAGCCGCAGTGTTCGAGCATCAGCTGACATGGAGAGCGCTGACACCTGGTCAGGTACTGAAACAGGCCGAGACAGAAGGGGAAATTAAGAGCAATTAAAAACAACACAGACCACCAGCCGAGGACGTCTGATTCTCAGATCCAGCGTTCGCACCTCCACCTGACGTGATCGCATGTACCTGTAACTCCCTCTGTACCTGCTCTCTGAGCCAAACTCACCTGTCCTTTCTGTGCTCCTGCTCTCGGTGCTCTGACCTCCTGCTGAGGAGCTGACTGACACCTCGTAGCTACGCCCGGGGGTCAGACCATCAAACACCACCTGGGTGATGTTGGGGAGAAGGTGACGCTGCTGGGTGTTGGATCCTGGAGCCTTCAGGGTCACCAGGTAGGATTCCACCCCTCCTTTAGGTGGGCGC
This sequence comes from Tylochromis polylepis, assembly GCA_015107715.1. Taxonomy (NCBI): domain Eukaryota; kingdom Metazoa; phylum Chordata; class Actinopteri; order Cichliformes; family Cichlidae; genus Tylochromis; species Tylochromis polylepis. The sequence continues at coordinate 15,342 of VVHJ01065247.1, forward strand.
CAGGAGGCCCGCAGACGGTCTGAGCTGCCGTTGTTTTCGAGGATCAGACGTGACACAGGTGCTGGGGCTGAAGAGGAGGAGGAGGAGGAGGAAGAAGCACGTTAGACTCATGTTTGTACAGTTTTCTCCTCTTCTTCCTGTTTCACCTGAACTTTACGAACTGTCTCATCTGTTCACCTGGAAACTAGCAGCAGTGTTTCAGAAGCATTAAAAGGATTTATGGGTCTTTATGTAATATGGTGTGGGTGGAGAATCTGTGCCAAGTGTGAACAGATTTACTGAAGCGATGAAAGTGAGGTGAGCAGCTGTAGACAGAGGAAGGGCGTGAGGGGAGAAAGGTCTGAAATATCCCGGAAACGACGGGTGAGCAAGACGCTGCTGCTGGAAAGAAAAACAGAGCCGCAGGACGACGAGGATCCAGTTCTCATCTTCACGCTGAAGCTCCAACGCTCAGAGGAATGGAAACAATGAAATTCTGTAAACTTCCTAAAAAAGGTAACAGGCTAACAACGATGGCTGCAAATCTCTGAGCTTGTCTGCTGTCCAATAAACACGTGACTAATTTAGGATGACACAACAGCAGGACGCAGCCTCGCTGAGTCTCCGATTCATTGGGAGTTGAACTACAGAGCAGATTTTACTCGTAACGGTGCACTTCTGTGGATGCATTAAAGTCCTGAACCACAAACACCGATCGAGGGCATCAAAATAACTGAGCTCATGTCGTGGACTGTAAACACACAGATATTTTACGATGTGATAATGATGCTGTTTAACTAAAATAAGAAAAAATAAGAAATAAAACGCAGCGATGTTCGGAGTCACATTTTAGATCGCCTCCACAGGTGTCTGGGACTCAAACCCTACACTGGTCTCCCAAAGTGGGTTAGGGTCAGCACGTATGATGACTTTGACCTCAGACGGTTAAATCTGATTGGTCAGTCGTGAAATCTGAAAAGACGCCTACATCTGGTTGAAAAGTTGTGAAACAGATGAAAGGTTGTCTCCTCAGGCTCGTTTTAGCCGTGACTTCCTGTTTCGCCGCTGCAGCTTCCTGCTGATTGGAGCTCTGAAGACATCTTAGCTCACATCTGGGTGAAAACTGTGCGTTTTGTCGCCAGGTGTTGTTTTACTGACATGTGCTTGTCTCTCCAGGTGAACAGTGTTTGCTCCCTCACACTGCTGATGATCAGAGGAGTTTGGGGAATAACCACATTCAGACTTGGGTGGGGTTTGAGCTCAGTTAATGCCGGTGATTTGTATTTGTCAGTTTGAGGGTATTTTTGGATAGCACGGTGGAGTAGAACGTGCTCTGCACAGGAGTCTCTGACCTGGAATCTGCTAGCGCCATATCTTTGTTTCATCGTCGCCAGCATCAAACGGCTTTTTAAGAGCCAGGAAGAAACTGAGTGAAGGTTCAGAGACCGGCACACGACGGCGTAATCTTTAAATTCACAGCGCACGCGTCCATCGAGTGTTTCTGTATGTAAAAACACACGTGTACTCAGATTACCTCAGATTCAAACACGGGTCAGTACTTTCGCTACCTGTGACAGCGGCTGTGGAGGCGGAGCTCCGGAGGCCGACTGCTTCTGTTACCACGGCGATGGTGTACGGGGTGCCCGGGTGCAGGCCCTCCAGCTCCGCTGAGGTGCTGCTGTTCTTCAGAGTGATGTTCTTCAGCAGAACCCCGGCCCGATCCGTCAGCAGAACCCTGAGGTTCTCCGTCCGGCCTGAGCCGACCCGCCAAGTCACCCCGAGGCTGTGCGACGAAGCGGACGCCACCTGCAGGCCGTCCACTGGGGAGGGAGCTGAGGGAGGGAGAGAGGGACATTACGGAGGGGTGGTGGAGGTGTGGGAGGTCCCGATGGAGTTATCAGAGGGTATGATACCACCATTGGGCACCCCGGTGCATGCTGGGAGGATTTAACATGGCCGTTTCACATCTTAGATTTAATTTGCTGATTTATGTTTTATTAACTGCCTTTGCATGAGCTTGAATTTGTGTTGAATGAGTTGTTCTCGAACACTTTTAGTTTCGTTCCTTTTTAAAGCTCTTTGTTTTTTATTATTATTGATCATGTGATAAGCTCTCAGCCAATCAGGTGTATTCTGATCATGTTCTTCACCCTTTGTGTGTAATTAAAGCACCAGATCAAACTGTGTATTTTGCTTCTTTACGTGCAGTATTGAGGGCTCTGAGTCTAAGTGATGTAGTGATGTGCTGTTGTTACCTGTACAATAAGAAATCTTGAACGTGAGGAGATTCTGGAGGTGCTGTAGCTCACCTGTAGCTGTCATTGTGTGGACAGGTGAGGCACTCTTGTTCCCGGCTGAAGCTACCACACTGACTTTATACAGAGTCCCAGGAATCAGGGAGGTGAACCCGGTCTGGGAGGCTGCAGAGCCCAAGATTCTGGTCCTGCGCCGGGATCCGGAGCTCGTGTCCTCCAGAGTCACGTCGTACCAGTCCACACGACCGGCGGGCCGAGACCAGGACACCCTCAGAGCCGAGCCGCTTAGAACCGCAAACAGGCTTTTATGATGAGGCTGAGCCGGGCCCAGCTGGACGTCCAGACGAGCTGGACCAACTGGGTCTGAAACAGGAGAGGACAATCAGAGTATACCCACACTGAAAACAGGAAGTTTTATTTTGAAATGACGTTTTACAGCACTGTGACTTTTGTTTTCCATTAATTAATACTTGTACAATTGAAGTTTTTTAAACTGAAACACTGAACTGTAGCAGTTAGCAGCTTTCAGGAGGTTTGCTTTGGTTCTGCTGTAAGTGTTGCTGTTCATTCAGAAACACTTTAGATTAGATCAGGCTGTAGTTCGTGCTTGGAGACAGGCTTAGGCTGAGTTTTGGGACAGGCTGGGATTAAGGTTGGGGTTAGAGGTAGTGTCTGGATTGTGTTTGGGGACAGGTTGGGGTTGGGTTTTTGGTACAGACTGGGGGTGGGGATTGAGATTTGGGTTGAGTTTGAAGGAGTACAAGTTTGGAATGGGGTTGAAAGACCGTGGACGGGGACAGGTTGAGGGTGATTTGGGGACAGATTTGGGGTTTGAGTTGGACTGGGAGGATAGGATTGTGGTTGAGGATCATGGGCGGAGTTGTGGTTGGGATTAGTTGCAGCAAAAGAAGCAAAGGAAAAAGAAGAAGGAGCACAAGCACATCAAAAACAACATGTGAATTAGTGCAGCTGTCACACCAGCTCTGGCAGAGTTGGCTAAGGAAGACTGTACGTTTGAGAGGGATGACCAAGAGATGGTCAATGATTTCCAAAAGCCAACACTATTATCCTGTAAACCGGAGGAGGAAAGACTTCCAGTTTAGAGAAGCAGCTAAAACATCTGCATCCAGGTCTGTCCAAAGAATTCGCGGTCTGTTGGTGACCGCCCTAAATGTAACATAAATGACCTCCCACCACGAAGGGGTTTATATTCTTGATCTGTTTTGGCATCCAGAATGGTGAAATTCTACTGGTTTTGGTAAATTCCCGATGTGGTTGGTGGTCGTGGGTGGAGTTATTGTTACACTGTGCCGCTGCGGAGGCACCGGAGAGGCCTGTACGCTTGTTTGAGCAGCTAAAAGACTGAGAGCGTTTTCACGGAGGCAGCGTGAGTCCACACAGGAAACTGAAAAAATAGGCTGGGTGGGGCAGGATGATGAGAACGACCCCCCCAGTCCTGAACTCTGGCCTGTTCTTCATGACGGCTTCCTGTCGGAGCAGACTTCCCTGCTTCCTGTTGGAAGGCCAGCAACACCCCAAGGACAAAATGTCCGACCTGCACGGCACAAGCTCCAAAGACTTCCAGAAACGTCCACAGACTTCTAGAGATCCCAGAAAGGCCCGAATGACGACCGGACCGAGGCACAGCGGGCGATATCTGACTCCACCTTACCGTGAATGTTTGTTCTCAAACCGCAGCAGAGGAAACATGTCCACGTGATTCACCGTCAGCCTTCAGTCTGACGGTCAGCGTCCTGATATGAACGTGTTAATCAGGATGAAAGTGAGCAGAGCGGGAAGAACTTTTCATCACCTCAAAGTTGAGAGAAAACCACAGAAACCAGCTGCAGCTGCTCGTTCCAGAAAGTTCCTGATAAACACGGAGCTCTCTAACAATGGTCTTCATCTTATCTCAAGTGTTTGTTTCCAGAAACACCCCCTCCTCACCCCCCTCACCCTCCTCTGCTCTCAGCCACTTCCTTCATTTGTGTAGCAGCAGGTCCTGGATCAGCTCAGAGATGGGGGAGGTCAGGCTTAGTTTAGGCATGATTTTAGAAAACACTCATAATCATTAAAGAAAGCTAACATTAATGGGCCTCATTTACCGTCAGTGCACAAATCTGTGGTTTATCTGAAAGAAGAAATGCAGACGTGCCTCTGACCACGCGTACCAACAAAGGCCTGGCTGCCTTCAGAAAGCACACGTCTTTAAAACGACTGCTACCATTGATAATGCTAACAGTTATTATTGGCTTTTAGACTTTAATTAAAGTTTTCCAAAACATTATCAGCACCGAAATGCTCAGCTGCTTCTTCTTCTCACCGATCACGTCATCCTCGAGTTTTCTTCTTGTCTGTTTTTCGTTTCAGCTTTCACTCCAAACAGTCACTGTCTGAGGGGAAACAATATTCAGCACCCCGTTATTTATTTATCTCGCTGTTATTTCAGACACTCATCACTCCCGTGAAAGCTGTCCCTGCTCTGGATTCCTCCTTGGAGCTTGGAAAATCTTTTAAAAGTTTCTGCAGTCAGAAGTTCTCCTTCTTTCTTGGCTTAGGAGTGCAGGCTCGTCTCTTACATCATCACAGCTCTCTTCACCTTCACCTGGCTGAATGCAGGTAGATTCAGAATCGGTCTGATTTGCTAATACATGCACGGCGGTGAGAACAATGATGTGCACTTTTCCTAAAGCCGATGGTGTTTTTTTCTGAAAGATAAGCATGTTTCCACGTACGTGTTAGTAAAGCAGGTCCAGTGATATTTAATCTTGGAGGTTACACGCTGGAATATTTTTGATTTGATTATTTGTTGATTTTATTGTTTGAGGTTTAAAAACCTGGCGTGAACGGCACCTGAGCAGCTGAGCTCTAAAACATAATATGATCAAAAATCAATACTGTCAGGAGGTTTATCGATGATGGGGAGCACACGTGCATTGCCTGGGTGTCACGAGAAAGGGGCGGGGCTTGTCCCGAGTGATTAGATGGTAAAATTAAAATAGCTACGCTCAGTCACTAACTTCTGAACTGTAGCTTCACTCTTCAGGTGTGCTCCTACCTGTTTGAACTGTCCCGTGACTAATCTCGCCATCCTTCCTGGAAACCGCCGTCAGCTGATACAGAGTCCCGGGTTGCAGCCCCGTTATATTACAGATGGTGGCGCTGCTGGTCTCTCCATCAGACTCGCAGTGGGCAGAACTGGACCATAAGTCCAGAGCGCCGAACAGACTGAAGTTACAGGACAGACCGGCTGACGTTACCTGCACCACGGCGAAGTCCACCCCAGAGCTGATCTCCTTCAGGTCTGCGGAGCATCGGGGACCCTCTGAGGTCTGGACCTGCAGCAGGAGGTCACAGAGAGAAGGGTCAGGGTCACATGGTGTTTGCGAAGCTCAAAGAAAATGATTTGCAGGTGAATGCTCGTGTATTTACACTGGATGGCCTTCGTGATGCAAACCCAGAGGAGTTTGTCTCCTCCTGGGATCAAACCAAAGAGTTCATGCTCGTTACGTGAGTGTTTAAACCCCTGCACAGCTCACCGCTGGCAGGCTTTCACACTCTCAGAAAATAAGGTACCTTACTGTTTCTTTAGTGCTTACACTCTCTAAGAAGTGAAAAGAGTACGAGTGAGGGCCCAAAGCACTCCGTCTTTCCCCTCAGATGGCTGCCCCTCCCTGAGCCTGGTTCTGTTGGAGGCTTCTTCCTGTCTAAAAGGGAGTTCTTCCTTCCCACCGCCACCAAGTGCTGCTCACAGGGGATCATCTGTCTGACCATTGTCAGGTTTCCTTCATGTTACTGTTCGGTCTTTGGCTTACAACAGAAAGCGGATGAAGATAAATGATCCGGTAACTCACCGTCTTTACGCCCCAAAAGAATCCAAGAATCAAACATGTCGTGGCACATCTGAGCATCCCTGATTTAAATCTGACCAGTCGGTAAGAAACACGCCTCCTCTGACACACTGACAGTTACAGACATCTTTCAGCTGATGGAGTTTGGTCCGGAGAGGAGCTGGAGGTTTCCTCTGTCAGCTCCAGAGGCTGAAATGATCTGGAACTTCTTTCTCCTGCATCCCGGTCCCGTGTGATTCTTTCTCTTGGGGGTCCATCAATCTTTAAACTTTCCCTCAGCGAGCAGAGGCAGGCAGCGCTCTGCACACCCCGCCCCGCTTTCCTTCCTGCCCGCCTCGGACTTTCTCCGCAACCTTTAGCATCAAACCGAGCTCCATCACTACCATCGGAGTGGGCTATTGTTAGGGCTGAATCAGAGTTATCCAATCAGGAAACAGCCTCACACCAGAGGCTCGCTCTATTTATACAGGAGCTTTAACAAAGAGGAGCAGCATCAAAGTCCGAGGTCTGCTTTATGTTTCACACACACCGTTTCTTCATCTTCATCACTGCAAAATCAAACATTAAACCCGAGTCACCTCCAAGCAGACAAACAGGCTCAGTGTGTTTCCCTCCACTCCAGGCTGCACCTACTCTTTATTTCCACTACTGGTTAATTCATTCATGAGTCTCCGCTAGTTCATCGCCTCTGATAACATTTACGAGTGGCCGTCTGGACCGACTCGTGTGTCTGAACCGCTCGGTCAGTTTCTGCGGCGAAGCCTCAAAATGTGTTTCCTGTTTACTGCTCACTGAGCGACTCCACCCGTCACTCTACAACCACTGAGCCAACTCATCGTCAGGCCTTTGGGCAGCCATGATCTTCAGACTCATCACCAACACCCTCATTTGAACACGGAAGTCATGTTCTGAGAATAAAATAATACTATTAATACTGTGTTTCCATACAGTAACACAGGAGTGTGATCATCCTTTCATCCACTCAGCATTTACTGGCTTTCAGCTCTCGCTTTGGTCTCCACCAGCTCCGAAGACCAAACCATCTGCTCCCACAGAGCACCAGAACCACACCAGCCACAGGAGACCGAACCTCTACCGACATCTGGCAGGTTTTCACACTGAGCTTCTTCATGCAAGCAGCAAACACTCAAAGAGTTAACCGCACCAACTGGCGTGGTGGACTACCACCAAACACGAGACGACATCCTGAACACGACTCAGCACCGTTTTAAACAGGTATGAAGACAGGTGTGCTTACATGTTGGAGTCCTCTAAAATAACAGCATCAAACAGAGGTGGGGTACTCACAGTTGTGGTGGAGGTGAGTCTGGACGTAGTAGTTTGAAACGTGCTTGTAGCTGGAGCAGTGGTGGTTGCTGTGGTTTTGGTGGTTGTAGTAGAGGTTGTTGTAGCAGTCGTAGGTGGAGTGGTTGTAGCGGAGGTTGTTATGATGCTCGTGGTGGTTGTAGTATCTGCAGTTGTAGCAGGAAAACTAGCACTGGGAGTTGTGGGTGGTGTGGTTTTGGTGATTGTGGTATGAGATGGTGTCATGGATGTAGGTGTAGTTGCTGGCGTTGTTATGGATAGCGTGGCTGCAGTCTCTGTGGTGGGAGTGGTGGTACTGGCAGTGGCAGGTGTGGTTTCAATGGCTGTGGTTAGAGATGGTGTCGTGGATGTGGGTGTGGTTGCTGCAGTTGTAGCAGGAGTGGAGGCAAGAGTGGTGATTTGGACGGTGGGTGTCAAGCTGGCTGTTGTAGCTGGCGATGGGATGGTTGTGTATGTAGTTGCTGGCGTTGTCATGGACAGTGTGACTACAGTCTCTGTGGTTGTGACAGGGGTGGTACTACTGGCGGCTGTAGGAGGTGTGGTTTTGATGGCTGTGGTTCGAGCAGGGACTGTTATGCTGCTTGTAGAGGGTGTGGTTACAGCAGCGATGGTGCTGGTGTTTGTTGTACTCGTTTGTGGGACTGATGGAGCTGAGGGGCTGCTTGCAGACACCACATCACCTGTTGGTGCTGTTGATAATGCTCCTTCAGTAAGACTCTCTGAGGTGTTTGGATGAAGGGTGGAGTCTGTGTCTGTGGGCGGGGTCTGGCTGTGAGTCCTGGGGGGTGTTTGTGTGCCGGTGCTGGACGCAGACGGTCGAGGGGTGGTGGTGGGTGGAGCTGAGGCGGTGCCGTCTGAGCGCACTGCAGATGTTTGGTGTATGGATCCATCCTCAGGTTGTAGCTCAATTGTGACATCTGTTGCTCCACCTGTGCTCACCTGTGAGGAACCCAGCGTCACGCCTCCACCTCCGGTCGACTCGGACTGGTTTCCAGTGACGGAGGACGATGACTCATACGACGATGTGACCGCCTCCATGCTGACCCGGGCATCACCTCCACCTGACGAGGTCTCCGAGGCGTCTGATTGGTCGGTGGTAAAAACAGCTGTGCCATTTAAAGGGGATAGGTGGGTGACTGCAGGGGAAACATCTGGAGGTGACAGATTGTCGGTCACAGTGTTCCCAGGACTCCTGATGGTGTGGGTGGAGCTAGAGAGGTCCAGCGGCGTGGACGAAGAAAAGGTGGAGGGGGTTGAAGATGTGTCTGAAAGCGAGAAGAAAAGTGGTGAGAACATAAAGAGCAGCTCTGACTCGTCACCTGCTCACATATCAGTGAAATCACGAGTTAGTCCTGAACTCAAACACCTTAAATTAAAGTTCAGCCCAACCTGGACTCCGCCCACTAACACACCTGAGACTGACCTGCACTGCTTTTAGGTCTTATGGCCCGGTTACTTCAACCTACAAACCAACTATAAAAGTAATGTCTGTGCCCGAAGCTCTGTGGTCTGAGCCAGCTGTGCTCGAACATGTGGCTGTGAGTGTTTTCAGATCCTAACCCTGCTCATGCTGGTCGGGGTGAAGCATTCGGCGCTTCATTAACACTGTGATCTGTGTTCAGCGAGTTCTTTAGTTGTGTTGGTTCTGCTGACACTGTTGTTAGTCTTTGATTCCTGGAGTCCTACTTCCTGTTTTACTTTGATAGTGCGAGACTTTTGTCATTCTGTCCTGAGTCTGCATTCTGGGTCTGAATCCCAGTGTTGGGCAAGTTACTTTGAAAAAGTAATTAGTTATAGTTACTAGTTACTTCTTCAAAAAAGTAACTGAGTTAGTAACTGAGTTACAATATTATAAAAGTAACTAATTACTAGGAAAAGTAACTATTACGTTACTTTAAAAAACTGTGTAACCTCTGGGCTCCAGGGTATAATCGGCCGTTTCTGACTACTTCTGATTTGACGTCTACATTTCACCTTTACAAACGGTTTACCTCGCCTTGTTTGGTATCATTCTTTTCAGCACAACCTCACATGTCTGAATTTACTGTTATTTTTTCATTTTGACACACTGTATTTGATCTAGAATCAGACAAACAACATATAATCCGAGAAGAAAAAAGTGATGTTTTTTACTGTAACGACCACGAACATGTTTAACGAATCATTTTCATAACTTGAAATGCAAATATAAATTGTACATTTTACAAAC
>VVHJ01065250.1:0-22467 GCA_015107715.1 Tylochromis polylepis
TGTGCCGTGGCTCCAAAAGGTTGGGAAACACTGTGTTAGGCAATACAAAAGATCTCCTATCTGAGCAGCTGTGGTTTCGTCCACCTTCGACCATTACTGCCGTTTTTCTGGTGAGGTCTAATTGTCATAGAATTACATAGTTTCATACATTTGGAAAAACTGGGATAACTTATAAAATTCATTCATCATCATCATTGTCAAAAAAATGTTTACTTTGGTTTACGACCAAATATCTACCAAAGATTACCTCCAGGCTCCGCTCAACCTTCAGTTTAGCACCTAGTTAAAGATATGCTAAGATGGCAAACATGATGAACATTGCACCTGCTATTTTACAGATTTTACAGATTTTAATGGCGTGTCTAAACTGCAAAAATATCAAAAAACTTAATAAAATGTACAGTAACCATTAAGACTATACAAACCTATGGAAAACGCCATTAGTAATGTAATTACCTTCATGTTAGCCTATTTATCTATCAGTCTAGCTACTGTCATGCTATAGTTAGCATTTAAAAGAATCACTTGGCCTAAATCCAGTCTCTGCTATCCTGACTTCTTTTGTTTTACATGCTTCTTGTTCAAATCCTGTATGTCCACTTGTATTCTCACCCCGTCCCCTCTTTCCCACAGCCCTCTGTTCCTTCAGCTCCTCAGGTACCAGATCACATCGACAACTGATGAGTTGCAGCAGATATCGGGGTTGTATGTGACGCTCTGCAGGGTGTATTTCAAAAGGGTTTGGGGTCATATTTCACTGTTTCAGGGCTGAGGTTCCGTCATGTATTAATTAAAATCCAAATACCCCTATTGATTGTGTTATCAGGCTAGTGCAGCCTGGGCCTGCTGTATTGATCCAGCCTGTGATTTACGATCATTTTCTAGAAAAATCCCTTTGTGTGATTATATGAGGAAACAGAGCCTGAGTGAGTGCAATTCTTTTAGAGATATTATAGAGCACAGTGCCAGTGGTGGAGGGCTAAACAGACTGCCACCCTGAAGCCCCTCACAGGAGAGATATTTTCAACTAAAAAAAAAATTGTTATGATCCTGCTGGTTTCAATGAAAAGTAAATCAAAGGAAGCAGCTGGCTCCACACACTCATGAGTTACAAACTGCGGCTGCAGCCTGTGGCTTTCAACATCGCACCTCTTAGATAATGTGGGTAATTTAGAAATCCCGCCCTATTAATGAGCTTGACTACATTCCCAAAATATACTTTTAAATCGTCAAACTCATTCTCGCCCATGGGTAAAAACATTGCATAATTACTTACAAAACACCTCCAAATTTTCCCCTTCTTTTAGTTTAAAGATGTGCAAGTGTAATCTGAAAACTTTAACATTTAACCAATCTGTCATTTACAAAACAGTTCATTAAAACCTCAAAAGTAAAGAGCAATATTTGCAGTTTCGGTAGTGTCTTTTAGTTTTTCCACACTGAGTCAGTGCGCTGTCACTGTGAAGAAACACTACAGTCATAAATCAAAGAAATTCTCTGGCATGCCTCCTGGGCTTAACCACCTTACTCCAGTGTGCTATGGCGAGCCATATGCGATGACTTTGTCAGCAAGAAGGCTGTAAAACTGACAACAATTCAAACCTGAATGAAATAAGCCGCTTGGAGAAACACTTCCATGATGTCATATGTTAAGTACTTGCAGCACAATGCTGCTTGTTCCAAAATACACCGAAAATACTGTCATTCACAATTCCTCCCTCTTTCTCACAAACAAATACCAAAGGACAACAGACAACAGTCGCAGACCCTGACTGGGACTTAGAGCAGGGAACAGGTGTGTGTCAAATTTCAAAATAAAAGTCCTTTTTTAAAATGGAAGACCAATTTGCTGTAAAATTGTCTGTTAGTGCCCCTGGCTGTTTGTGATTTTGAGTACGTAGCACATAGGGAAACAAACATACTCTTATTTTGTGGGTCAGTTATCGACGCTGTGGCGTCCTGGAGCTCAGTAAAGAGGCTGACCGTTTTACTACGTACACCTGTGTGCCTGAAAAGGTGCCTGGCCACTTAATTAGGTACATCTGTGACCGTTTTATTTGGTACACTTATGTGCCTAATTAAATGGCTGTCCCCTTTATTAGTTACACCTGTGGTCACTTTATTAGGTACACCGCGTGCGTAAAAAGGTAGTCAGCTACTTAATTAGGTCCACCTGTGTGCCTGGCCACTTTATTAGGCACACTTGTGTACCTGGCCACTTTTTTTAGGTACACCTGTCTACTGAGCCCTTTTATTAGGTACATATGCCTTACCAAATTTTAACCTCAACCTACAGAAGACAAAGCAACGATCTCTGGGAGTAGCAACAATGCTAAAGCAATTTCTCCAGAAACTGTACAGTCTAGTTTTTCCACTGCACTTGATGGGCAACTGCAATATGTTTAACCTTCAAGTGGCCCAGTGAGGTAGTTTATGGCCCCAGCTGATATTTCTAACAATAAAAAAATGTTTTCTACTGTACCATAAGCTTTTCAGTCTATTTCTGCTTTAACTTTTTATCGTTTTTACAGGAACTGTCCCATTGGTATGGCGAGGATAATGGAAAGTTATGTAGGGGTCAAGCTTTTTTGCTGTTGTTGTTTTTTTTTAACATCACAAGCTTTATTTTAATGTAATCTTTCTCCTGTAATTACTACATTGTAATGTTTGTCTCTGAGCCATGGCTAACAGATGTAAGAGTAGACATGAGGCAAATACAAATGCCTGAGAATGAAAACAGCTCCACTGATGTAGTGCAAGTCAGAGTAACCTCTCCTTGGATAGAAAATTGCTGAAAACCATAATAATGACATATTTTAGAATTAGAAAGTATAGGTATGACAAATAGAGGTATTTAATAAAAGTATTCTTATATAAAATATAAAATGCTAATAAACGTCCCCACTCTGTCATTTTAGTCACTACAATACCTTAGTCAAAAAAGGCAAATAATAGCATCCTCTAGTTACATCCTCACATATTTATTACACCACAGCACATATGAGGGCTCTTACTTTCTTCATTAGCACAGAATGTTATTTGATCTGTAGCTTTGTCCACTATCAATGTGAACTTCTTAGGAAATCAGGCTTAGCTAAAAGAGCTTTAAAAGAATATTTGAAGAGTTGAACACCAATGTCCTCTTAAGAATTTATTAAATGATTTTATTCAAGACGGTCCAACAGTCTATCAGCTTCACACTTTGGAAGCAAATATTCCAGCAACATTTTAGGTCACTTTAAAGCTCACTGTAAATCGTCTGCTACACTGCTCATATGAAGACAACCAGAAATAAAATTTTTAAACATTTTGGTGAGTTTAACCAGTTTTTGGCTCCACAACATTAGTCTGCAATCATGACCATGTAGGCCAGTCAGGTTTAAGTGAACACACTGAACCTCTTTAGGTAAAAATCTGTGCATAAACATTTTTATTGTTCCCTGCAGATTCTCCGTGAGGCTTTTCCTGTTAGTCAGTAAATACCTCAGTATGGATAGATAGTTTCAAAGTCTTGCCGTGTCTTTCGGCCTGATATATCTCTGGAAAGTTTTGCATTTTTCTCGTGGCTGATCACTGTCTTTAGGGGCCATTAGCTTGTCATATCTCCATCTGTGGCCTCGTGCTCTGTACAGCAGCCCTCGCATTCCTCAGTTGGCACCGGCTGATGAGCCGCTGGTGTATCTATTCCTCCTTTTAGCTGCTAGTAAATCACTGCCTACTGTAATTTTCATACAGACAAAATGTGGTTGCAGAGAATCTTCTCAATTCTGAAGAATCAAATTGTGATCTTGGCGAGTACATCAACCTCACTGTCAATTTCTTGCTCAGAAATGACTGATACACAAATGTGCAAACAACTTAAACATTACAAATGACAGATTTTAACTTTCATTTAATATTAATTCAAACATAACAGTGTATTTGGCCCATTTTCAAGCACTATTTTCAGACACGCAAACACTTTGTTATATTTATTGCTATCTTTTCCAAGTTCTTTTCGAGTGGACAAAACATGATTGAATGTAATCTATATTAAATGTGATGTTTGATTTGCTGGTATTTATTATTGTCAGGCTCCTGAAAGAAAAGAAACACCTTCTATGCTGTTCAGTGCCATAGACACTGATATCACATTTCCTGTGTTTTTTCAGCTGTTGGTGGATATCAGGCTAAAATGATTATTACTGACTATAGCAACCCATGTTTGGAAATTTAATCCTCTTCCTCCTTTATATCAGATTTTTTGGCATATAATTATAGGCGGGTACGGTTTGATTTGTACAACAAAATGAACATTACATAACACAAGGAAGCATGACACAAAAAAAGAAAACCATGAGTCACTGGCCCTGACAGCGAGGCATCCAGTGGTAATGGTTTGGGTCCTTTGTGCTATGATGCCTGGTTTCTACAGATGGGGTGCTGGTGCCTGGTTTTGGTACCAGCCCGCATTTCTGCAGGTTTGAGAACTGAGTATAACATTGCATTAAGCAGCAAAACTTCATGTTCATGACCCATGTGATGAAAATTATAGTGGACAAAATCTGCAAATCATCTGTGAGTTTCTTGCCATTACCCCTCCCTTAGTTACTTACTTCAATGGGTCCAAATCTGGGCCCAGCAATTTTGTGGTGCAGTACTTGTGCCAGCTTTTTGGCACCAGCACAGGTCTTTTTTTTTCACTGGAAATGCCTACAGCTGGTTCTGGATTTGGCACTGGATTGGTGGGGGAAAAGAAAAAAAAAGGTTGCAGGAGGAAATTAAGGTTGAGTGCACACCAATACATTGTTGTTCTGAAAGATCACTTTTAACAGTGTTCTCTTCCAGAACAACAATGCCGTCATCCGCATTTAACAATAGTGGCTTAAAAGTGTGAATCATGTGATGTGGCCTTTAAAGTCATTTTTTCAAAGGTACACACTGATGCTGTGGTCCAATCCAAAACAAAGGTACTTTATGTTTTCTTCTTTACCCATCCTTATATGCTATTGCTGTATTTTTGCACTATTTACAGCATTAAAAGTTCTTTTTTAGACTTCTCTTCATTAAATAGCCTAGAATACTACTGGTCAGTTATTTTTCCAACAAAACCACTGAAAACAAAAATCCTACTGAAATCTTGTGTAATAGCTTCATCCAGGATTCAGGACCTCTTTGTTTCTTAAATTAAGCCAGTGTTTGTATTGCAATCTAACACCACAACTCCACTTACTGCTGCTCCAAAATTAACTGGAAACTTCTTCTGCCCTGCTGAAAAAAGCTAAACAGTTTTAGTAGCATAGGTCGCCTAAATAGCATCATGAATAACTCCAAAGTGCCTTTTTTGTTTCATTATTAATTAAGCGATTTGTGTATTTTTAGTGTAATTGCTTACTTTCAGCACTTATTTATTAATGAATATAATTTATTTAAGCGGCTCAGCTGGATTACCTTTCCTCGTCATATTAAACAATATAAACTGATACATTTGTTTGTCTAACAGATGTTCACAATGATTAAAATCAAGTGGTGCTTCAGGCATAGAGTGGAGTCTGCACCGGTGGAGGCCGAGTTAGAATCTGGAAGAGATCATGGTCAAGTAGTTGCTAGTTTGATTTTGTGTGCTGACGCTGGTTACAAAGAATCAATATCGAATCAAGGAGGGTTGAGTTTCGAGATAAGCGTTCTTGGCCACTCTGGCTATTCATCATAAGTCTGTAGAAACCTGATAGGTCAGAAGAAATTATATTCGAGCAAGAGTGGGGCCTCCTTATCTCTCTATAGCAGGGGAATAGGAGACATGCCGATCAATACCAGGCTGTTGTGTAGTACTTGCAATTATCAACAGCTGATTCTGTCGTCCCCCAGCTGCATCTTTTAATACCACATAATTACAAGTTTGGGGACAATGTCTGGTGAAAGGGGATTACAGCTTTGCTGAAGTATGCTTCATTCTTCTCTCAGCTTTGAAATAGCTACAGTCTGTGGAAGGGATTCAAACACATTTGATTATACACCTCATACTCTTGCATACTTTCTTTTTTAAAGGATTTCTTAAATTTATTTATCAATACCTAAGCTGAGTTTAAGTTTAAACTCTAGTCTGTATTGGCTGCTATTATGTCAACCAGCCAGTAAAATATACTTACAAGCTACAAAAAAAGGTGTATTCAGCCTAGTTTTATTTTCAAACTGAGCTCATCTGGGTTTATCTTACACACTTCCCTGATGCTCACTCGAGGGAGGATTTCTTCTCCGACACATTTTTCAGTCTATTATGGCGCCAAATTGTGGGAGGTCGTAACAAATGAAGCAAGGGCTCCAACACCTCCTGTGGTATCCTGGCAGTAGCCTATCGCAGGCGGCTGAAGGGCATCTAATGATGGACCGGAGGCGGAGGCAACAAGGAGAGCGCCGGTAGCACGGATAAACCAGGGAGTCTCACTTCCGACAGTCACCAGTTCAAGATCGGATCTACGTGCGACCTGAGCGAGATTATTACGCACAAAGTTTGACTTTACGCACGTATCCAATCCAACGAAATCTGATCTGTTAGGGAGTTACCTCTTCCGTCGCGTTGATTCTGGGCTTGAGGCAGTTTTAGGTGTTCAGCCTATTTTCTCTGAGGCTGCTCCTGCTAGTGTTACGCTTTTGCCTCGAGTGTGTGTGAGGGATTCAGCTGGGACATCGAGCCATCCACCTCCCGAGGAGTCAGCTCAAAGTGGAATGTCTAAGCTAATCCAAGATCTGAGAAAGGAAATAAAACAATCTTAGACTCAAACGGACTATCTAAAGATGCAGCATTTCACCACAGAGTTAAACCCAAGACTGTTCCAAAACGCTTAAGACTCTCAGGAGTTCAGATCGGACTAAACGATGTTGGCTGCTCGGAGATGTGCGTAAAATCAGCATCGGACAGGAAGTGAACTAATTATTATTAAACACCATCCCTCATTTCCATATCTACCGTGAGTTGGCTGGACGGCAGCCAATCACCCATCGAAAGGCAGCTAGAGTCGTAAAAGCATTATCCTTCCTCCATCATAATTACACTGACATGCGCAATCTGCACTCGGGCATCAACACCATCCTCCGATCTCTTATTTCACCGAACCCGCTCTACCCGAAGCGTCCCATTCGCTGCTTGTAGATGATTCGGCGAAAGGCAGCAGCGAGGCGCACAAACAGATCAACATGTCCCGGCGAAAGCAAGCCAAGCCGCAGCACCTCAAGTCAGATGAGGAGGCGATACAGACCGGACTGCTCTGCAATACTGGTAGGTGTCCGGGGAGCTTTGGACGACTTTTCAGGGGGTTTTTAAGCTGCTGCGTGAAGAAGAACTGTCGTCTAAGAAGAGTTGTTTTTTTTTTCAAAATGATTTATCCTGTTACAAAAAAACTTTTCAGGCAATTTGTAAAACAAAATAGAAGACAAATTAATTTACACAATTTTACTTACCATTTTCCTTACAAACACATCTATTATTTTAGCATTATTTCGTTATCACACTTTTTAGCTTTCAAGTCTCCTTAGGGAAACTTTGCTGAAGTAAAAATTCCGAAAAAAGTTCATGATTTGATCACAAGGAAGCTTTTTTCATTTAGTTTTGACGTTTATTGAGGCGTGCAGGTCGAGATTTAACAGCTGGAGAATATGTTGACACAATATGGAGTAGCAACTGTAGACTGAAATCATTAAAAAAAAAAAATTTCTTTATGAACCAAGACTCATGTAATATTTTATTTGATTGCTGTTTGAATGTTGAAGAAACAGGACCTGTTGTGAAGGACTGCGCCGAAACAAAACACCAAAATAAAGCAAGAAACGCTCGGAAACAGCGAAAATCTTATGTTTTATTTCACATTATGTTTCTATTTTATTTTATTGTATTGTTTTATTTTGGGGGCAAAGTCCTCCTGCCAACTGTGAAACTTTTAATCGCAAACATTTATATTATAAATCAAAGAGACGTAGTCTTAAAACAAGCTTCTGGATAAAGTGGGACGTTTGAATTCAAAGTCAGGACCCTTTAAAAAAAAGTTTTTCATTATAACATTAGGGGAGTCCAGTGAATAAAATAATGACTTAGGCTTATCTGCGCATTTCATACCATTTGTAAACAGATTAAAATCATTAAAACATATGACCGTCCTATGTCAGAGCACACCATAAGTCTTATTTTGTACATTTTCAGTGTCAGGATTTAATGTGGTTCTTGTGTACTTACAGCAAAGCCTGATTCAACCTTTTAATCAACAAAGAAGCTGAGCATTAAATTGTATCAGCATTAATATTTTAAGTTTAAATTAACCTCTAAACTGCTGGAAGAGGCCAAGATGTTTACCGAAATTTAACAGAATTTTAAAATTGATCTTTGGCCTCTGAATTTGGTGCAGAATCAGATGAAACACTTTTACATCCCACCAGGGTCATAAATATAAATTCATCCAAATAATGCTAATGTAATATCATTCATTTGACTTGTTTTAATTATGTTAATATTGGTGGAGTTTTTTTCATTATTTGCATAACCCTGAAAAGGAAAAGGCCTGTAAATGAGCAAATCAGCTTCATCCATGGAGTCGCAATTTTTATCATTATCGCCATTCTTGTTGCGTATTTTTCATCGAATTATCTGTGACTTTGTTTTTATGCGTGGCTGTGAAAAGGTGTCGAGTGTGGAAGAGGCCCTCCTGACTCGGGCCCTCCCACTGCCCTCCAGCCAAGCAGGGGGCTCCGCCACTATGAGCTGGGCTTTGATTGAGCCTGCTGACTTAACCTTTGGCAGCCTCACCCTGAGAGGGGCAAGTGGTCCATGTCTGGATCACAATACAATTAGTACATCTGAACCATTGACCTCTGCGGCCCAGAGGTCACGCAGAGAGTCACAGAAGCATTAATGCTGAGCTGCCGATCTGTTTGCTTTTCAGCTGCAGCTTCATGATTTTTTTTTTTCTCTCTCTCCTCTCAACGCCAAACCACACAAGAAACCAACATAAATCTGTTTACTGTTCCTGACATTATGGATTGAGTGAGGGTGACATTTTTAAATAAATTCCCATCACGTGTTATTACGTTTGGAAATATATTTAAAGGTTTAAATCAAATCCGATCTTTTCTTTGTTTTCATTGGAAGTAAATCTTACAGAGAGCAGACAAAATCCTGTGCTAAAACAGTGGAAGTGTTTTCACTCCTGTGTTTGCTGAATCGCCCTGGTGATCCTCAGACCACCCACTTTGTGAGGCAACGACTCTGATTATTTACCCTTGACAAGTTTGACTTTCAAATAGATTTTTCTACTCTGCTCTGGTTACACTCTTACTTCTTAAACTGAAAAAAAAAGTTTGTAAAAAATTATTTTTATAAAATCTCTGATGTGCAACATTTGGAGCTACATGTCTGTAATGTGTTAGTTAACTAATTTCCTCCTCAATACAGACATTGTTCTGCATGTTTGCGTGAGGATTTATTCAGTGTGTTCGTATAATTGTAACTATAACAGACGTCTCCGGCTGCTTTTAGCTCCAGCACACTGGGAGTAATTCTTTTAGGTGGTGAAATGTGATAATTGGAGTTTATTGATTTAAGTCGGAAACACAAACACACACGCATGTGCACATACACACGGAATATGTGCACATATGGGGCCACATAGACACACATTCGTGTCAAGTTGAGCACAAACACACATCTTTCAATCTAAAATTATTTAAAATTCACATTTAGTTTGCTTAAGGAAAAACGCTGACAGCCTCTGTGAACCTGTCTTTAACGTCTGATGCTTATAAGAATGGACGTTTGTAAAAATACTCAATTAACAAAATCCAATTACAGTTGTTCCTAATCCCCAAAAATAACCATCCATCTAAATAGTCCGTTTTAAAAAATTGTTATCCTTAAATTAGCGTAGCAATGCCCGGATATATGTACAATAATTCAGTAGTGATTTCCCAAAACTTCCCATCTGGCATTACTGTCTGTTTCCTAATGGGGCAAAACCTGAACAGATGCAACAGTGATCATAAAGTGTGAAATCTTGTCATAAGGAATGTCACATATCAGCTACTGAAACGGGGCAAGATGAAATGTAGCTTTCAAAATAAAGAACTGTGCTAAAATATGAAAAAAAATACATCCGGAAAGGTTTGGAAACGAGGACAACAAGGCACACTGTTACATCCTGTTCACGTCAGGATATTTTTTGTACATTTATTTTCCTGCACATTTACATGCTTGACTGCATGTAAAAAACAAACAAACAAGAAAAAAACAACAACAACTGGTATTTCGATGCATGAAATGCAAAAATAAAAAAGAGATATGTGTTGCTGATGCAGATTCACAGCTGTGTTCCTGTAGAAATGGGAGAAGACAAATTTATCAGACCCTGAAAACGAACACGATGTTTTAATAACAATCAGGGTATAACATGTGTTTCAGGTTGTGTAGATTATTAAATGTTACAACAGTTTGTTTTGTTTTTTAAATTTAGGTTAATTCACTTCACTTTTTCCAAACAGATATTTTGACAAATATGTGTAAAACACACCGTGGATTATTTTACTTTATTGATTTCTTTTAAAATAAAAACAGGAAGTGTGAGTTGAAAACTTCTGTCAGACACTTAAAAGCATTTTTTTTTTATGAAGCCGGTTGAATTCAGTATTTTAAAGTCATGTCTCATTAAAAATGAACACACACTCAACAGCTGTAAACTCTGAAGTAGCTGAGAATGGTTTCGGTTCTACAGTGCAGTTTTTCAGATTAAAGATAAACCTTAAAATGCCCCAAACTTTTCCTCTTGTGGTTCATAATTTGTTCTCATGTACAAATGTACATATGTACATAACTTTTACAGCGCATATGCAGTGTAATCTAAATTTGTTTTGGATAATTCCTTGACAAACCGTCCAGTTTCAGCTTGACATGTTTGTTATCTTTGGACGCTGCAGGGTGTCTTGTGGATTTCAACGTTCAGTGGAGTTAAACAATGGTTGTCCACACAACACGAGACTGGAAAGATGGCCTCACTGCTGTGTGTGTGTGTGTGTGTGTGTGTGTGTGTGTGTGTGTGTGTACGAGTGAGAGGGGGAAGGGACCATAGGTGAAAGGTGATAAAGAGAAAATTTGTCCCACTGATGAAACATCAGGACATTCAATGATCAGTTTCCCATTCTTACTCTTGTTTTTTTTTCCTTCTCAGGGATTTTGGATGGCATGGAGCGAGAGAAGGCCAATGAAGACAGTGAGGAAACACACATCTGTGATAAATGCTGTGCTCAGTTCTTCACTTGGACTGAACTGTTAGAGCACCACAAAGTCTGCACTGAGGATCCCTTGGTGCTGATAGTGAAGGACAGCGAGGGGATGCCTGCACTGGAGGAATCTCCTGTCGGGCCGTCTCCAGTTCCCAGCGTAGCGTCCAGTGACTTGTCTGCAGCAGAGTCCACGGACGCCGGCTTTGAGCTGGGAGAAACGCTGGTGAATGACAATGACAGTCTGGATAATTTGGAGGACGGGAGGGAGCGGGATGAAGCCATGGAGCTTGAACATTGCCCACAGGACAAATACACTACTACAACGCCTAGCCCCCATCCCCCAGATTCAGCTGAGTCCACTTCTTCCCAGATGTCCGCAGCTGCCAGCTACAGCATGCCGAGTACCAACGTGACACTTGAGATCCTTCACAGCACCAGGGTGGCAGTTGCCCAATTTTCCCAGGGGATCAATAGCAGTGGTCCAGGAGGGAAGACAGCTTCAGCAGCCATCCCGGTGATCCTGGAACACCTGCTAGCTCTGCAGCAACAACAGGTCCACCAGCTGCAGCTTATAGAGCAGATCTGTAGCCAGGTAGCTGTCATGAACAGACAACCAACACAAGCAGCATTAAACCCAGTCTCCAGGTCCCTGACTTTGGCTCCTAACCCTTTCCCCTCACAAGGCATCATCCCTCCTCCCATCCTGCCACTGTCAGGAACGATTCCCTCCGCCATTGACGGACAGGCGGCTGTTTCTTTGTCTTCTGTGCTTGAAAAGTCGCAAACTTTGCCCTCACAAACTATATGTGGACAGCCCACATTTAAGGATGTCACATGTACCTCAGCTTCCTCAGAAAACTCGACCCCATCTCTCTCCAGCTGCAACAGCAGCATCTCCACGTTGCTGCCTCCTTACACAGGCTCACACACCAGCAGTGTTAGCAGTACTCAGACACTGAGCTCCTCCAGCCCGCTTTCGCTGGCACAGAGCAGTCTACTCAGCTCTTCTTCTAGTCTGCCATTTCTACCTCAGAGCCCCCCCAGCAGCGTCATTTTTCCCAATCCCCTGGCTAGCATTGCTGCCACAGCTAATGCACTTGACCCTCTCACAGCCTTGATGAAGCACAGGAAAGCGAAACTGCCTAATGTGTCCTTGTTCGAAACGAAGCCCAGCCCAGAGGAGCCCTTCTTCAAGCATAAATGCAGGTTCTGTGCCAAAGTGTTTGGCAGCGACAGTGCTCTGCAGATCCACCTGCGCTCCCATACAGGAGAGCGGCCCTTCAAATGCAACATCTGCGGCAACCGATTTTCTACAAAGGGGAACTTAAAGGTGCACTTTCAGCGGCACAAAGACAAGTATCCTCATATTCAGATGAACCCCTTCCCAGTGCCAGAATATCTAGATAATGTGCCAACAAGTTCTGGGATTCCCTATGGAATGTCCATCCCTCCAGAAAAACCTGTCTCCTCCTGGCTGGACAACAAGCCGGTTGTAGCAACTCTGCCAGCCACTCTGGGTCTTCCGCTTTCCTCCACTATTACTAGTATCGGAGGCTCAAATGACCCTGTAAGTGTAACACCATCTGTTAAATCTTCCTATGAGCCAGCTCCTGGTGAATGTGTATCTGTGTCACCTAACCACAGAGGCAGCGAGGCTTGTTTCTCTCCCGTTTTAGAGTCTCCACAGTCCAGCCGTGAGATAGAAGCCTCCAGTGTGCTGAAAACAGAGGGGGTGCCCCTGCCCCAGAGCTGCACCAGTAGTCTGAGAGCCAACCTTGCCTCTGAAACAACCAGCACCACCATCCCATCTGTGACCACCACACCTGAACCCATTGCCTCAGCATCTCCTGTCTCCAACTCTCCTTCTCTCTCATTAAACTCAGACGAAATAAAACTCTCATCGTGTGGCCTCCTGGATTCTATGCAAACATCTGAGACCTCAAAGCTTCAGCAGCTGGTGGAGAATATTGACAAAAAGATTACAGATCCCAACCAGTGTGTCCTCTGTCACCGCGTCCTCAGCTGTCAGAGCGCGCTGAAGATGCACTATCGCATCCACACAGGCGAGAGGCCCTTTAAATGCAAAGTGTGCGGCAGGGCTTTCACCACCAAAGGAAACCTGAAGACTCACATTGGTGTTCACCGAGAAAATCTCCCAGTGCAGGTCCAGCACTCGTGTCCCATTTGCCAGAAGAAGTTCACCAACGCTGTTGTTCTTCAGCAGCATATCCGCATGCACATGGTTGGGCAGATTTCAGACTCAGCCGCGGTGGACGGGCTGCAGGAGGTGGACAGCAACGTGTCTTTCAATGAGAACAACTTTGACAGCCTGAGCAGCAATGGCAATGACCTCACTGATGATATTTCAATGGAAGAGGATAATGAGGATGGAGAAGAGGAAGTGGAAAATATGGAGGAAGGCGTAAATGCGTCTAAACCCTTAATCTCTGATTGTAATTCTCCCCTCAAGTCTTTAGCCATTGTGTCAAGTATAGCAGCTCTGGAGAAACAAATGAGAATGATTGACTCTGCTGTAAGCCTAAACCAGTCATTTGGTACAAAACCCCTAACTAATGGTTTTAAAGACAGCAGCCAGCTCAATATTGAAGGCGCTTTATCAGAGAAAAGGGTGGAGAACTGTAGTGAAAGCAGCCCACATGTGTCCGAGTCCTCCTGTTCACCTTGTGTATCAGCGTCTCCCTTTCAAAGCAACTCAGAAAGCATGACGATCAAATCACCGGCAGTTGACAACAGCAGGCCAGAATCCCAGGAGCCTTTGGCAGCCTCAGTGAAGAGAGAGCAATCTGAGTCTCCTGCCTCTGCACCAGCAGCTGCCCAAGAGCCGAGAGGAACACAGCCCAGCAAACTATGTGTGAAAGAGGAGATGCCTTACAGTATGTCATTCCAGCTGAGCAGAGAGAGAGGTAAGCTAAAATGCCATGTAAATATTTATTAAAATAACCTTAAAAAAACTTTTAGTTTTGTAAAGATAACTTTATACTGTACGCTTTCATTTCAGCTGCAGGTCAAAGTATTCCCAGCCTGATTACCAGCACTTCATCGGGCGTGATAAAAACCGAGGTGAATGGTCACAGTCAACCGAGCACCCCGATGGAAGGGCACCATCCTCCGTTTAGCGTCCACATCACCCCAGCTTATCCGTCAGTTGGTAGCCCAGGTATGGCCTCCCTGCTCGGCCCTGCGCCTCCACGGCGAACCCCAAAGCAGCACAACTGCAATGTCTGTGGGAAGAATTTCTCATCAGCCAGCGCCCTGCAGATCCACGAGCGGACTCACACCGGAGAGAAACCATTTGTCTGCTCGATCTGTGGTAGAGCTTTCACCACAAAAGGCAATCTGAAGGTAGATAAAAATGGCCTTTTCTGTTGTGTTGTGTTAGGGTCTTATGAAGGAAAACAGTTCCCTACTGCTATTAAGTTTAAAAACGTGCACAGTAGGTGAACTGGGACTCATTTTACTGTGTTGAATATTGGATAAGACAAGACTTCCTGCAAGCCGGGAATCCTTTAGACCAAGAACCTGGTTTCAGTTTTAGAGAAACAACGCATTCAGAGGATCTCTTGTTCAAATGTTTCTCCAAGTAAAACAGTCCATATTGAAAACAGAATGTGAAGATAGTTTGTATGATGAAACAGATGAACTAAACTAAAACACAGAGCATTTGCCAAAAAGCATACATATTCTTCTCTACATGGTATCTTTGCTCATAAGAATCCATTAACATGAATTAGGAAGCATATCGATGGAAGCTTGATCATGCACCTTTTAAAATAAAAGACTGCTTAGTCTATACAGGTTTCTGTAGGATCAAAACCTTGTTCATCATTTAGTGCAACATCATTCTAACACTGTGTTGACTAAATCTCTGCTATTCACTGCTGGGATCTTAAAAATCATAAATGATCATTACTTTGACTTCTTAAATGTCAAGAAGTATTCATAGTAATTCCCATTAGAATTCCTCAGAATGCACCTTCATAATGTTTGTTTTTGTCCATAAATTCAAATATTGATAAATTAAAAGGATAAATAATCACAATTGAGAAGCTAGAAAAACAAATATTTTACAGTATTGGATAATCAAAAAGGTTTCTGATTAATTATTAATCAACAAATTGATTCCGGATCAAGCAATAACTCTTGCTGTTTAAACCTTTATATTGTCAGAGCCTAAAAATGACATTTAAATAAATCTACCTGAACCATCAGGGTGTGTTTGAAAAAAATCAAAAGATCTAACATGAATAAACTGTCAGTTGTCTTATAGGTGACTCTATAACTATGTTTGGATTTTGAAAAAGAACACCACCTCATACTTAAATGCCATTTTCAGGTTCATATGGGAACTCACATGTGGAACAATGCACCGGCCAGGAGAGGTCGGCGGCTGTCGGTGGAGAACCCCATGGCCCTGCTGGGCGGAGAAGCTGTGAAATTTGGAGAGATGTTTCAGAAGGACCTGGCAGCTCGAGCCATGAATGTAGACCCTGGATTTTGGAACCGTTACGCGACAGCTATCACCAACAGCTTGGCCATGAAGAACAACGAGATCTCGGTGATCCAGAACAGAGGCATCCCTCAGCTTCACCCCCTCACGGCAGGCATGGACAGAGTGAGCGCCGGAGGAGGTCCAATTACCAGTCTAACCAAGACAGGCATTGACCTGGGAAATAACAGACATTTTTCTCTGCTGATTGATGACAGTAAAGAAATTGGAATCAATTGAAAAAAAGACAAATGTTGGTGAAATTATGCAAGTTATTATGGACATTAAAATATTTGTAAAACACCTTGTTTGTTCTTATGTATTATATATAGACTTGAAAAAGAACTTTTTATGACTCAACAGAGAATAGTAGGTTGTTCACATTTTGCTATTTTACTTTGCAGTCATTTGTGAATGTGTTTTTCTACACAGTAAAGAAGTTGTTCAACTCGTACTGTAATTGACAATTCCTTAGATGTATGGTTGCTCTGAAGAAGGGAACATATGTTCGATAATCAATAATGCAAAGAGTCTGCTTTCTCCTCCGGACACCTGCCCACTGCTGCTACAGTGAGAGCAAAGCACAAAATATGCTCATAAACATCCACATCTATGATCCGTTGTCAATGTTATGGTGAGAAATGGTCATTCTTAAACAACAGTTGGACCGAATAAAAATCAGAACACACCACCTGTATGTTCAGATCCATACGTGACACTCCTTAGTTATTACAACACTTTTTTTTTTTTTTTGGCTTAGAAATTACAGCTAAGAATAAGCTTTTTCATTTACTTTCAGCTCTTTCAGCAAGGATTTTTTTCTTATGGCAAACAATAAAATAGCACTCATAAGCTAACAGCTTTGACAAATCGATTCTGTAGCTCGACTATATTTTATCAGTTTAGTAGAGCTACAAAGCTGTGTCTGAAGTTTTCAGTTAAATCTAAAAACAACTATCATAGAAAACAACAACATTAACAATAATAATAATAATTATAATAATAATAATAGTAGTAGTAGTAGTAGTATTAAAAAAAGAAGCTATCAAAAAGTCAATAAGTTGTGTTATCTGTAATTATTCAAATAAAATAAAATAACAGAAAAGTAAGGCAGCAGTCAACACTAGACTTCTCCATAAAGGGAGACTATGTCAGTCAGTGACAACTCAAAACTTTAAGCACAAGGGAAAGTCTTATATTTTGGTAAGTAGTTTCTATAAATTCGGATTAGAACAGTTGTTTCTCAAATGATTTCAAAATGATATGGTGCGTAATGCAAAATATACCACCTATTTAAGGTTTCGTATCATCCTCCAAAGTCCTATTTTAGCATAAACTATATTTGTTATTCCACTACACAGTGACCTTAACTGATTTAATCTGTGTGCTGCCTTAGGTTACATCTGGAAAGCGCAGTTTTCGCATTCCTACATTCAGTCAAAGCCCACTTTGTTTATTTTTTGTTATTGTTTTTTACACACACACAAAACAAGTGTTGTGTGGGATTTTAAAAAAACCCAACCCAGTCTGTGCTCTCTAATCTTAAATAAGTAAAGCATTTTTTCCTGGCTTGACATTCATAGCTACGACATTTTTAAATGACACGTGAGTGCAGCACAAATCCGCAAACATTTTTGCGTGACGTCGCATAGGTACTGCCCAGCCAAGATGGCTGACAGCATCCCGTTAAATCCGGTGCGGAAGAACTCGAAGAGAATCCCGTATTACAACTCAGCCAGGCTTTCAAGGTATGGACGGTGTAGCTGGGCTGTTTTTTCGGTCTCGCACTAAAGGGACAGTCTTGTTGTCTGAAAAGTTTACCTGTGGTTGCTTTGCTTTTGCTTCCCGGGTCTGTGTACGGGGGGTCGTGCTTGTTAGCTTGTTTTGCTAGCAGTGCTGTGGTCATTAGCGTTTTCTGCTTTGACAGCTGCTTGGTTTGATCACACCGCCACAGGTAAAGGTAGAAACCTGCGCATTATGTACTTTGCTTTCTTACAAGTCCCATACATCAGCCTGTCAGTGTCAGTATAGCATATGTTAGTGATAGTTATCTGCTGTCCACTGCTGCTCTGTCCCCTCGGGCTTTTAATTTAAAGTCACATGATAGCGTACTTCGTCACATGATATATGAAGATAGTTACTCTCTGTAGTCATGATTCACCATCTTGCTCACCTTTCAGAATGGAAGACGATGAACTAACACAGTCCTCAGGGTGAGGAATGGACAGGAAGCGAAGTAGGCGCATAACAAGGTACTTGTAGTTCAAGAGCATCCACAGCAAATAGCTTTGGATCATGTTAACATATAGATAAGTGTCTAATTAAAGGTAAAATATGAAACCTCGACCCCTGCAGGGTGGGAATTTGGTGGCTCTGTTGAGATTTAAGTAGAAAATTTCCTAGTCTGTTCCACGTCCACTTAAATAATAAATAATAAATAACATAAATAATAAAAATGTACCTGCCTCCTGTGGTGAAACGCATCAAGGCATTAGCATCCTGTAGTCTGAAAGGTGCCAACAGCAGCACTAACATTAGCATCTGCTAATGCCTCCACCCACAGGGCACAAGGATTGGCTGGTTGGTATGATGAATATTAGAATGTTGTAGTTTTCAGTAACACCAGATTACAACCAAGTTGAAGTCCTATGGTAGATTTTTGTGAGTGCTGTACACCACTGTAATCAAATAATCAAAACAAGGACTTGTATAAAAATCTCAAAGTAAGCTGAAGTAGTACATGATGGTTTAACAGCTTAAGACACCTTATGAGCTGAGAAACTGAGGGGTACTGCTTGCTGATACAAGATAGGTATGCCGTAAAGAAAACACTGCTTTATCTTTATCTTATGCTTTTTTTTTACTCTAATAGGGACCGTGTTTTACAAAAAGAAACATCAAGTTGGGGTTGAAAGGATTAAAACTCAAGTGAGACCATAAATGGGTCAGGAAAGTGTTTACTGAGGGCACAGGTTAAGGCAGTCAATTTATCATTTATCAAACAAAGTAAACGGCATTTTCCAGCCTTCTTTTTTTCAGTGAGCTTCAGTCATTGATGACAGACTGCCTAATTCAAAGTCTGAAACTATTGCCACAAGGTGCCAACAGCAGCACTAACATTACAATGCAATAACAGTGACAAATCATTATATACAGCGACACAGTTTAAGTCAGCTGTAAACAACAACAACAAAAAAGTAGCCTAGGTAGTGTTTTTAATGGAAAGTCAAACTATAACATAACTGATTAATCCTTTAGTTCAACAATAGCTAAATCAAATTAACCATGTAACTTTTCAGGAGCAGTATTGAAATTTAAAGATATTTTATACTTGTGGATGTTGTGTCTTGGGTCAGACTTGCAGCCAGTTGCCTAAAACCCTGCTTTTTCCACCATGTAACTGTATCAGTAATTTCCACCCAGCATTAGCGCTTCCTGTCATATGAAGTGCAACTGGTGAGCGCACCAGTGAGTCATTTGTTTACTTTTGGGTCACTCCTCACCAGCTGCTATTATCTCGACTTTCATAGCCTGGTTGTACTGGATGGTGTGATGATTTTTTGTTTTGTTTTTTGCCTCAAGTGGTGAAACAAGTTTGTTTCCACCTTCAGCAGAGACAGTGTTCTTGGGTATTTTGCAAAGCATTGTGCTTTGTTGGAGGCTGTTGAAGTAGTTCATTTTTAAATAGTCCTCAGAGGCAGATATGTGGCTCTCACTGTCAGAGATGTCTGGGCTAGTCTTGTTGTTGTTCACATTGTAAACACGTGGCACAACTCTATCCTTAATATCACATTGATGACACATTTTTATAATGTAAAAATATGTACCCATATTATCATGGAAGATATGGCACTACCCTAGAAGGAATGCAGGTTTGCTGCAACAGCTCGCTACTTGTATTGTCCCATATGCACACATAAATACATTTGGTGGAATCGCGACCTCAGCAGCTGTACTACCACCCACTACAAAACACCTTTTAATGTGCAGTTCAGCCGTAGTATCTTAAAAGGCATGGGTAAAGACCCTATGATATCACAAATAAAACCCCCACCAACCAGATCCCTTATAGATTAACACTTGGTGACAGTAGGAAGGTAGAACTCCTTTTTAACAGGAAGAGACATCCAGCAGAACTAGCAGGGGGCATCTGTCTGCTGGGACTGACTGGAAGAGCGAGGAGATGATACCTCACTGAAAGAAAGATGGTAGAGTTGTATCTAGCTTACTTATTATGCCAATAAAATGGCTAGTATTCTGCCAGTGTAGCTCTAGCACTTCATGTATAGACTGGGTCTATTTTTTAAAATAGCTCCAAGTCCAAAATAAAGAGCTTAGTTTCACTTGAAGTGGATCGAAGCAGAAACATGAGCGCACGTGTAAAAATGCAAACGGCTGTTTGGATTCACGACAGGACAATAAATCCCACTTTGTTTTTAAGACCTGTAAGTTGTGTCCACTTTTAATATACTGCTACTTTGGATAAAAGCACATTTAAACTTGGACTTCCTGGGAAAGTCCTCTGCCACACTGAACTCCTTTCTCATGATAGTGATGAAGTTAATGTGACAATTTATTGATCCCTGTAGAGGGATGATGAGAGCTAATTTTCTGAAACTGTTCCAAGGCACATGTCCTGAAGCTGATGGAGAATGCTTTTCCACTGACACTCTGAGCAACTGTTGGCAACAATGTGAATGCTGCACCGGAGAGGCAGAAAACATTTTTACAAAACAGCCCACGTTTCCCACAGGCTTGAGTTATTATGTAATCAGATGTGGGTGTTTCATAGCAAGAAACACTGTGGCTAATAATCCACTTTTTTTAGCAAGTTCAAATGATGTGTAAACATATCACACATTTTAGCAGCAGTGAAACATTTCCCAGATCATATGACTCAAAGAGCGCTTTGAGCACAATATTTACAGGGATTACACTACTACTTTTATGTTTATAGATCTGTCTAAAACAGTCTTTTTTTCTTATCATCTTTAACAGTTCATCTCCCTGCATACTGTCATTCAATCGGTGTTTGCTTAGTTATAACTTGAGAAATCTGTGTATCTGTATCCATTGACAACTGTTCTTCTCATCAGGTTCAGACTTGGCATAGCTGGGTCTTTGGCTATGAAGTGAAGGATTTGGGGTATGCAACCAATGCAGGTGTGCTTGGATGCAGTCCTCTAAAAGAAAACAAAAAACAAAAACAAAAAAACCCACTGCTTAGTCTGAAGGTGATGATGCTATGCGCAGGATGTGTGCTGATTGGTTGAAAAATTTGCTTGAATAAACAAGGGATTGACAGCAGAGTTCACCGTGAAGGGGAAGAAGTGTGAAAAGAATCAAAGGTCAAAAATGAAGAAGTACAAATGGTGGTTGGAGTAAACAGTTCTCATGGTTTTGAACATTTGGTTTCTTTGTATGTTTTCACTTCTGTAAGCTAAAGAAGCACCGACAACAAGGAAATAGTAGCCCGCAGCAGTTGTTGTATTTTTGACGTAACCATTGATGACAACACACTGATGCAACATGCGGATACTGGTCTGCAAAGCTCTGTGTAGGATCAACACACAACCTTACGAGGCACTGAAGTGCAGTGCTGAGTGTGTGAAGTCATTTGAATGAACAGGGCTTACTTTTTCCTTTTTTCACTAGAAGTTGTTTTTGAATGTCGGTATTTCCCCTACAGTGACACTGGCCATGTGTTTGACTGTCCTTGTGAAGATATTGAATTAAAATCTTGCATTCCCAAGTCTCAGAACCTTAATTTTGGACATCACAACAAAATGCCAAAATCCTGACTTTCATCTTAAATTTTAACCCTAAAAAAACTTTTTTCTTACTATCTTTCTGATAGTAATAAACTCAAACTGGTTCTTGCAAATACAGCTGAACATAAATTTATTTAGTTTAGTGCCTCAGGCTATAAAAATGCTCCTGAGATCATGCTCCAAATCCAGGAAATTTCTTGGTGTTATATTTTATCAAACTTCTTTAGGGATTTAATCCATCCATTTAATTATCAGCAGGCTAATCTTAAGACCGCTGCAATACTAAATACCTTCACTCACTCATGTTATTTTAATGAGCAGTTTATATTTTCAACAGCCATAATCACTCAAACAAATTTGGTATGTGTATGCATGTAACTGCCTTTTTAATGATTTCCTATGTGTGTGTGTTTGGTGGACATTGTAAATTGTTGCTACAAAAATTAACTGGGTTACACTCCTACATGACAATTAAAAATTAATTGCTTGCAGCTGAACTTCATTACTATATCCAGACATAGAGTTATTGAGCTTACCCTCATTTAATAGGAAGAGCAGGATACTCGTTTTGGCGGGTTTTTTTGTTTTTAAAAAGAAAAAGTAAATACTAATTTCATGAACCCTGTGTTGTAGTACTTTAATTAAAATAAATGGCATCCCCCTTTTGATGCTCAAAGTGCAAAAAAATACCTTTGAACAGGTCATTTGAGAAGACAGTTCTTCTATTATGACTCAGTTATTTGAAAATGATCATGATGTTGTTATGAGGAACTTTATTTTTCATACCAAACTATATCTGATAAGCACGACGCTGTGTAGAAATATGGATGTATCTGCCCGCAACACGAGGCTTGTGCTCATGACAGGATTTAAGCATGAATGGATTCCTGCTTGGCTAATTTACAGCATTTGTTACCTGTATGTTTCTTTTGGCTCAGATGATGTTTAATT
>VVHJ01065252.1:0-16107 GCA_015107715.1 Tylochromis polylepis
AGACACATGCACACTTGTGGCCTGCTGGAGGTCATTTTGCAGGGCTCTGGCAGTGCTCCTCCTGTTCCTCCTTGCACAAAGGCGGAGGTAGCGGTCCTGCTGCTGGGTTGTTGCCCTCCTGATGTACTGACCTGTCTCCTGGTAGCGCCTCCATGCTCTGGACACTACGCTGACAGACACAGCAAACCTTCTTACATGTCACAGCTCGCATTGATGTGCCATCCTGGATGAGCTGCACTACCTGAGCCACTTGTGTGGGTTGTAGACTCCGTCTCATGCTACCACTAGAGTGAAATCACCGCCAGCATTCAAACGTGACCAAAACATCAGCCAGAAAGCATAGGTACTGAGAAGTGGTCTGTGGTCACTACCTGCAGAACCACTCCTTTATTGGGGATGTCTTGCTAATTGCCTATAATTTCCACCTGTTGTCTATTCCATTTGCACAACAGCATGTGAAATTGATTGTCAGTCAGTGTTGCTTCCGAAGTGGACAGTTTGATTTCATACAAGTGTGATTGACTTGGAGTTACATTGTGCTGTTTAAGTGTTCCCTTTATTTTTTTGAGCAGTGTATAAATATTTTTAAATATTTGAAATTGAAAAAATATCTAAAGCAATGAGGAAATGCTGGTGGGTGTTCACTGACTTGGAGACAAAGAAACAGCGCTGCTCTGGCTGACTCTGTGCAGGATAACGCTAACTCAGTGCTGCCTCATTCTTGCCACGTATCCTTTTTATCCCACCAAAGAAATCAAGATTTTAAAGGCAATGCCTTTGAAAAGATTTGTTCACACTTAATAGAAACACCATTAAAGTTCTGGGCAAATGGTACATGAAAAAAGGTCACAAGGGGTTAGAGCTCACCAAGTTGCCAAAATTCACACATGCAAAAGTGAACATGCTGCATAAGGTTTCCTACTACTTTTGCACAGCAACAGCTAAACGTCTAAAAAGAAAGAAAGAAAGAAAACATTTGCTCTGCTGTTTGCTGTGTAATGAAATGGTTTATCTTTTGTCTCTCCATCTGTCCCCCTGTCTCTTACTCAAGTGAGCAGTTGGCATAAACACGCTGGCTGCAGCAATAACAATACTCACGTCAAGCCTTTTCTTGACGTTCATGTAAAGATGATTTTGGGTGACTCACAGTGCTAGAAGAGAAAGAAACAAATCAATAGCAGACGGGGTGACAGATAGAACAGAGCCGCGAGATGGGCACTGAGGTTGACATTTAAGCTAAGGTAAATAACCCTCGGTGTAGGGCCAGCTCTATTTGTTTTCGCTGTGGCTGACGCTGCTGTGGTGAATGAAGTCTGTTTTCTGGTTATCTCTCTTTCTATATCCTTCCCTCCATTTCATTATCTGTCCCTCCACCCATATCCAGTAACTCTTCCCCACCACCTGAAAGTATCTTGTGGACGTCACACACATAAGGACACCAAAGCTGAGAAAGTGAACAATCTTTCCTTTTATTGTCGACAGAGAGAGTTTTACGCATTATATATTTTGCAGATATGTAGGTGTGATGATCTTTAATTAGGTGTTGTTTAGCAGTTATGGGAAGCATGTACTGTATAGTTCATTTATTTGCAAGCATAATTAAAAATCTGAAGTTTTGCAAAGAATTTTTTAATTCCCTTTCTTTTTTCTCATTTCATTTTCCCTTCTTCCTATTCCCATGGCAATTTCTTACTTCCCTCCTCCCTCCGTCTCTCTCTCTCACCCCCTTAATGTGCTTTTTGTGTGAGTGGAAAACAGAGCGGTCATACGCCTCAGCTGCCCATCAAACATTTACATCTTGCGGTGCTTTGGAGTGCAAAGGAGAGAGAGACAGACAAGAAAGAAAAGGGAGAAGGGTGCCCATAAAAGAAACCAAAGCAGGCATAAAACACAGAAGAAAACACAGGAGAAACAAACAAGTAGCGAAGGAAAGAAAGAGAAGCAGACAGAATGGAGCAAATTTACAAAAGACAGACAAAGAGAGCGTAAAAGACGGCGACAGAGAAAGAGACAGGGGAACCGCTGAACGGGTCAAACAGAAGATTCATTGTCTGACTGCCAGTAGGTCAGAAGATCACCAGCCACTTGTCGACCACAGCGCCAGATACCGCTACCATGACGGATGGAATTTACAAGTGATCACTATTTAAAACCAGACATTACACATGAGAAAAAAAATGTCTGGGAATAAAATATGGGAAGTATGTTTGTTTAGTTAGATAATCCTAATCAGATTGAGTAGTTTGGTGGCTAGTTTATACAAGCCACCAGCCTTGTTTAAGAATCAAAAGCAGCAAATGAAAAGATATTTCTCTGTGTGGTTACAATAAAACCCCCTACTATGCCTCAAAAATAAATAATCTGAAATCAGTGATTCATCTGAATCTTTTTAGTTGTTGTTTTTTTGTCATGAGCTCAGTTTAAGCTGTTTAAATGTAACCATCTGAAAATCCATGTTCCAGACTGTTCCCACAAGTAATTCAAATCCTACAACACAGTAATGTTTTCCTCTAATATGATCACTGTGTCAGATTACACAATAATAGAGTTGATTTATTTGCGACCGAGAGACATGACAGACTACACTTCATGCTTGGAGTCGTTCATGGCGTGCATGATATCATCAGGAAGGAGACTCTAGCCAGCAATTTCTGTAAAAACATTATAAACAGATAATGGCAAATCGACATCCAATCTATTTCACAGTTCCACCAGCCTTTCTGTTGCTTTTACAGTGACAGTTTCCATCCATTATGACAAACTATGATAAAACTAGCAGAAATCCGAGAGGGCAAACCTCCACCAAGACAGCTCACTCTCAGGGCAGTATTTACTTTTAAGGGAACAGTATTGTATTTCATATATAATCATTATGTAGGAGTAGGTAAGCAGCTCGTTCTCTTCCTCCTGACAATACTTTCTTTAAAAAAAAATTTCCATATACGAGTATCGTTTCCTAAATGTCGCCAATACAAACAAAAGGCAGCAGAATTTAGAGCATATTTTTAAAATGAAAGACATTTTATGAAAGTTCGACCTTGTTTGACATTGAAGAAGCAGCCAGAGGCCCAAAGTACTGTGATATTTAGAATCACCATGTATCATTCCCTATATGCCTATATGTTGTCAACACAAACAATGGCAGTAAGAAACATGGTTATATATTATTATTATATATAGCTTTATTATCACTTGTTATATGTTGACAGTACACACCACACTTGTGAGAATCATAGTTTTGTTTCCTTGTTGAAGTTATAAGGCTTTTTGCCAGTTTTCCACCAATAAATCATTAGGTTGACTTTGAAGTTACATCACTACAAAGTTTTACCGCAATTGATTCAAAAGTCTTCGAACTACTGTGTTTACAGGCAGAATGTAAGCACACAAGTGCTACAAAAACATAAGCTCTTTGGTCATAGCTGTGGTTATGTTGGATAATGATCAAATCTAAGGAGCTTGGAAAGACGGCGACTGGGTTGCTTCAAGTTTTTTGAAGACGTTTATGCTCTCATCCAAGAGGCTTCTTCAGTTTGACAACTGTAGAACAATAAATATCGATTTATTGCTTGTGACAGAAATGCCGTTATTTCAAGGTGATATGGCAAACATTCTCTTTTTCATGGGGGAAACATCTGGCTCTTTTGCCCCCTATAGCTCCACCAGTTTGGGCAGGTGGTGTTTCTGCAGTGGCATTATAGAGCAAACAGCTCCTTTCTACATCTGAAAGCAAGGCTGTGAGAGGAGAGACACTGAAAAGGAAACGGTAAATGGGCTGAATAACGAGCTGAAACTCACTATGAAGCCGTGTAAAACTCAGGGGAGCTGCAGATTCAGGTGGCAATTCTCTGGAGGGTCCTCACTACAAGAAACCCCTTTCACATAGTCATCTGAGACCCACCTTTCTGTAAAGTCCCTTAAATTTACAGCTTAGCTACTTTTCCAGTACTAAGAAACTAATTGAGCTCAAAAATATTTGTAAGAAAAATTATTTATATTCTGTGTATTTAAAATATGAGTTATTCACCTGTGATAATCAATGCAGTGGTACATTTAGAGCTCACATACATATAGGTATTATTACATAATGACAGTTCTTTGTTACTCATTCGACAGCAGACGTGCCTGAGCAACACGAATCACCGATTCATCTTTTTTTTTTCTCCAGTATCTCCCCGAGGTCTGGGACAGGTGGAGAGACAATTAGGCCAGAAAGTGTGAGCAGACAGTTAATGCCCTGAAGGATTTCCAGGTGAGGAGTTTTCTTTTTTTTCCCCAAGGCAAAACGTCATTGATATTCTGGTGCAGTACGCAGCACATTTTATGTCACGAGATAAAGCCAAACGTGTGATGATTAATCTTGTAGTCTCGCTGTGTATTTGAATTGTATCCTAACATTTAATGTGTGTGGGATTAAAAGAAAATGAGCATGAAATGAAGTCTAAAACACCTGGTCCTATTTTGGTCCTGGTTTTCAGCTGGCATTTTCATCCTGCTCTCCTCCCTCCTGTCCTAATTGCCACACCTCCCTCTTTTGGAGATGACTGGTGGGGTTTTTCCCTCAAAACGCGTTCTCTTACTGTGTCTGCTCTGCTTTTTTGATCTCTTCCTTTCTATTTTCTTAAAATTTTTTATTTGTAACTTTTAGAGCATTATAATCAGACAGCAGACAGATCTCTGTGTCTTGCCTGAGGACGCCTTATCATGAATCTGCTGTTAATGCACTAGACTGATGCCTGATGGCTGCAATTATTGTTATAGGTGTTGCCAGGTCCCTGGCTCCAGCCCATATGCTGTGGATTTATGAGAACAAACAAATCAAAGGACACTACTGAGATCTTTAATGATGTCTAAATGAAGCCATTCTCCTTGTTTTTCCCCTTTTTGTGTTTTGCCCCTGTACCCACCCAACCCCCACTAATCTCTCTGTGCTCTATACTATAAAACGAGAGAGATAAACAGACACGAGTCCCCTTTCTGCTGCTGCTGCTGTGTAGGGAGGAGATGGTGAGATATACAATGAGAGGAGGCAAAATAAACAACCGCTGCATTTACAAATGTAATATCTGCATTCAAAATCATCCAGTGCACGTATGCATACTCTTACACGGACCACGGGTAAAGCTGCACAAACACGACATGCACACGGGATCGCACAAATACACACATTATCTCTTTTTTTTCTGTCATACACACATCTCGGTTTGTAGCCACAACACAGCGGAGCAGATTGATATCAAGACTCGTTTTCTTTTCCTTCCTGCATGTCCCACAACAGAGAATTTTTTTTAAGACCCACCCAAGCAGTGACAAGCCTGCTTTATCATGTTACGTCGAATGTGTTACCCATTTCGGTGGCATGTTGTACGTGCTTGAGGGTACATGACAATCATCCTCTCCTGAAGATGGTTGGTGATGGTTTTCACCTTCATAAATGTCATGAAACCAAAAAAAAAAGAAAAAGAAATACACTCCCCCTCTTCCACTGCCTAATTTAAACAGAAAGAGTCACCTTGAGCTCTTGCAGTCAAATCAGAGCAGCTCTTTCACTTTCCTCTAATCCATACATTGCATAACAAAGCAAGTCATCCTTTCCCATCTCCTGTAAGTCCCTAACCGCTGCAAAATGAAAAGGTAGATTTAGGGTGTGGGTGGGGGATGGGGCACGAACTAGAAAAATAAAATAAAATTATGGGGTTTATGGGAAGTAAACCCTGTGCTCTTGCTGAACTCGGAAAGTCAAGACTTCCAGCATCTGGGTTTCTTTATGATTACGAATGATACAAAGAAAAATGCCATCTGTGTGAACTACACAACAAAATGTAAATAGAGCCGTACTCCGTTCTGTGCAACGTTCCAATGTATTTGGCATTTTGTGTTGAGCTCGTGTTGTGTGGACATCCATTTCCTCGTTGGGGTTGTCAGCCAAAAAAAAAAAAAAGAAAAGGTTAAGAACCACCAGGTTGCATAACACACCCAACACTCCCTGCATATCACAGCAGCCATCCAAAACAAGGACTGATCCGCATGCACACAAATTTCACCCAGGTACGAGGCAGAGACACATCACTTCAAAATGGAGGACAGGGGAATCTGCTGAATGTGATTTTAGTCCATTATGTAATCCTCTAACCCAGTAATAAGTCATCCCACAGCAGCCCAGCCCTGATATATTTTTGACCCCATGCTTACCACAAAATTGGTTTCCTTTTTAGAAAACTTGGGCTGTTTTTTTGTCATCTACCTCATTCTCTATACTTGGATTCTCTCACCTTTCTTTTTTTTAGTCCACATTTCCTCTTTCCCCACGTCACCGTCCGGCTCTTTAACCCTTTATCTCTATTCACAAATGAATTCCTCTCTGATCGTCCCTCAGCTTTCTCTCAGCCACTCTCAGCTTCTTGCCAATCTCCCTTATGGATTTCCCACCCATGTAAACCCATTTTATCTTTTTTACTGTACTATTCACATCCACATTCAGTCTCTCCTCCAGCTTTTCTTCCATCACTTTAATTCTCTGTCACATTAATCACAGTCTGCACATTTTCCCTTCACCTCTTTCAGCGTGTCTCAACCCTTACTTTTTTTTATTGCCCACCAACCCAAAGGCCTTACCAGGTATGAGCTACGGTGAAGCGTCGCCTCTGTCGGATGCTCTTGTTGACCATCAGCTTGCGGAAGAGCCGTGGGGAGCTTCTAGGGGACAGCTTCGGGGATGTGGCTCCCCTCTTCCCTCCCATGACACCTGGCATCTTGGGTGGCTCCAGCTCCAGGTGCATGTGCTCCTTGAACGTCCGAATGCATGAGTCCATCTCAACGCTCAGCTCATTGGATGACATCCCTGCAGGCAGACTTGTGCTCTTCTGTCAAATTCTACCAAATTCTGCCCAGATTTAGTCCCACTGGTTAGTCATGTATGGTTTAGTTTGCCCTTCTCTTGCAGACACACTGAACTTTTCCACTGGGTTAAAATGCTGCAGAGAGCCTGGGCACGCACAAACAGTCACTCAGGAAAAGGCCAGCTCACACATACCTTTTTGTTGCTTGGCCTCTGTGCTTTCAATTCTTTTCCCTCGTTCTTCACGAGTTTTTAGGGATTAGCCAGCCAGCAGTCGTGCCCTCTCGCTCCCTCTCTTCTGTGGCTCATGCCCTCTGTTTTTCTGCTGGTCTTCTGTTCATCAGAGGCTCTAAGAGGAGCTTCTACAGCTGGGCCACATACAGAAGAATTCCCCTTCTCATTACCGCTTGTCCATCTCTCTCCTGGTCTCTCCTGCTCTCGCACGCCCCAGTGCCCCCTCCTTCTCCCTGTGTTCTTCTAGCTCTCTGCCACTGTTGGTGCCTGTTAAACAAACACCAACTCTTTCTCTTAGTCCGTCAGGCGGCTTGACGTTGGAGGATCTCCCTTCATGAAAGATTCAGAGGGACTGAAAAGTGCTCTCTGCCTCCTCCTGTCTTGCTCTCTCACTCCATTAACCACTGCTTGACGAACCCCTTTCTTGCAAAACAACCCCCACCTCTCCCAAAGGCACTCCCGGTGTGGCACAGAGTGACTCCCACTATGCTGAGGCTCAAGTCAGATTTCCCTTCACTAGCACACTCAGAGCAGCAAGCGGAGCAGTGCTCAGCATGCAGGGAAATGCTTCACTTGCTGTTTCATTCAGAATATACACAAGGCGCTCCGAGCAGGCACGCAGCGAGTACAAGCCACACCTCCACCACTGAGGATTGGCTGGTGGCTGTTGTGACGGCAAGCAGGCAGGCACGGTAACAGGTTGCCAGATTTATTATTTATTATTTATTTTTTGTTTAGCCGGTATTTGTGGTAATGTTGCTGATGGTGTTGTGACCTTTAGCGAGGCAGGCAACTAGTGAGGACATGCCAAGTTAAAAATAAATAAGGAAATTTGGAAGGGAGATAAAAGCAAACAGCTTAATGGGGCATCAGTAAAATGAATCATACACACTGCTCAAAGGTCAACTGATTCAAGTAAACACTCTAAACTACTGCAATTACAAGAAAACATATTGGTGTAATGCATTCAGTACACACCATCAAAATCCATCTAACATAATCCATCCATAATTCTTTCTGAACTGAACCAATCCAACCATGAGATTGCCACAGCATGTAAAGAGAAAGAATGGATACAGAATAGACACAGTCATACCAGAAATACATCCACAAACACAAAGGACTACTCCTTGTGGTGAAGAGAGAGAAAAAAAGAGGGGCAATGCCCTGCGAGCGGAGAGGCAGGGAAGCTGAGGGAGAAAAATCTAAAGTGAACATCAGAGGAGAGCAGAATGGCAGGGAGTGCTGGAAATGTGAGTGCTTGCTCATCTGCTCGCTGGACTGATTTGTTTTGGTTGTGAGTCACTGATGATCCTAAAGCACAGAGATACGAGGAGCTTTCACACCACATTTTGCCAAGAAACCCTTTGAAAATAGTGTTCTCGAGCTTGTGTATAAAGAAAAGAACACTTGTAGTAATGCGAGACGTTATAGGAGAGCAGCAGGCAGACACGAGGCGCGGCATTCCCCAACTCATTTCCTCCGTCAGTCTCCTGTTTTACATGCTAGCAGAAATAATCTGACCAGTCTAACACTTTGACATATCACTGCATTATCAAGTGAGTTCAACATACTCAGGATATTTTTTTGTAATCTGGATTCATCTACACGAACATTCATAATCAGGCTATGCAATCACAGAAAGCTGGTTATCCTTGATGTGTTAACCCAAGGTTTCCCAGTCTTGCTATGAGAG
Source organism: Tylochromis polylepis (assembly GCA_015107715.1). Taxonomy (NCBI): domain Eukaryota; kingdom Metazoa; phylum Chordata; class Actinopteri; order Cichliformes; family Cichlidae; genus Tylochromis; species Tylochromis polylepis. The sequence goes on from VVHJ01065252.1 coordinate 8,769, forward strand.
TATTCACGTGAAAAGGGTGGCAGCATCTGACCAATCACGAATTGGTCAGATGCTGCTACTTTAAAGCTAAATTTACTGGCAGCACAGTGGCTGATTGTACAAACGAAGATAAAACTATCATACTGGAAAAATATGAAGAGACTAAACACATAACACACACTGAGCAGCAGCAAACAAAGTATCTGCATTCCTGGAAATGTCTCTTCCAAAAGGAATTTCAAATTTCATTTTGTCTGACAACAGAACAGTTTTCCACTTTTCCTCAGTCCATTTTAAATGAGCTTTGGCCCAGAGAAGACAGATGTTTCTAGATCTTGTTCACATACGTCTCCTTCTTTGAAAGATAGAGCTTTAACTTGTATTCGTGGATGACACGGCCAACTCTATAATACTGGTTTAAAGTTTTATGTGACATAAAAATGTCAGTATGCGATATCACTGCTATAGCAATCACATGCGCTTATGTTTCCAGTGCATACAATCCCAGGCATGTCTGAGTGCGAGAGCTATGTGTCAGCCTCCAATGATGAATTAGTACCTAAAAAAGGGAGCTACTTCAACAACTTCCAACAAAGCACAGTACTTAGAAAAATACAAAAGAAAACTGTTCTCGCTAAGGTGAAAACAGCAAACCCGTTTCATCAACTGAGGTAAAAACCCACCATAGAATGCTAAGAACGAGTCGATACAAACAGTTGGTGATGTGCAACCGAAATGTAAACAAGTGACTCCACCAAGAGTCCCTGGAGCACTCGCTCCATATAACAGGAAGAGCAAAGGATGGATGGAAATCACTGATGCAGTTACATGGTGGAGAAAGCAGGACTTTAAGCAGCTGGTTATAAAGCTAGACTCCAGTTACAACAACCAGATTTTTTTAGTTTTGTCATGTGATGAAAGAGGCTGCTCAAGAGTTACAGGGCTAAGTCACTTTAGTTATTGTTAAATTAGACTGGTACACTGCTATTTTATACTTTACACATTTATACTTTGAATTTCCAGGGAAAACACCACCTAGTCTATTTTTGCGCTTAAGTTTGACTTTTGCTGTCTCACCAGATATAATGCTCTGTCACTACAATTGCACTATAGTGAATGCCGCTGTTGCTGGCACCTTATTTCAATAGATTTACACTTAAATTTAGAAAATGTGTCATCACTGGCAGTAGCTCATTGGAAAAGGATACAAAATGCCCGTCATTTACTTGTGCTTTATTTACTTGCACTTGCATATCACACTTAAATGCTGCTGCATGCAAGCACTGATAAAACGTTCAGTATTTTTTTTCTTATCACCAGTTTTTTAAATGATCAAATTTGACAAATATCAGTGCCACCTGAGGTCCTAAAGACCATGAGCATCCAAAACTGATTTTTAGCCTTGTCCTTTGTACAAGGAGATTTCAACTGGTTTACCTGTTGCTAGGTAAACCAGTTGAAAAATGTTTCTCCAGCAGTTTCCCATTTTCATATATTCTATATTAATATAAGATATTAATGCTAATAGAAGAATGAAATTGTTGTAAAATTGCGTGTAGCCGACAGGGAAAAAAAACCCCACAGAATAAAGTTGTGTTTAAGAATATTTCGTACTGGTGCTCATCAGGGAAACACCAGGGGTTCAAATACTGCTGAAAAACTTTAGATCCTACTGTCTGCGCACACATACTATTTTTCAGAGAAGTGATTGGTGAGTAGGCAATGATTTCTTACCTGGTGATCTCTAACCTCAAACATAACCTGTTCGACTGCAGCAGTTTCAAACCTGTGGCTCTGAAGCAGCGTGCATTTTCTTTACCCATCTCCAGCAGTCCCCTGTGGCTTTGAAAAAAAAATCAGATGACTATTAATATAGGAATTAAATTTTTAAGTGATTCTTAAAATTTCAAGTTGCAAATAAGTGTAGCTTAAAAAATGTTTTTAGTCTTCTTCTTACCTTTGAAATTTTGCTTAACCTCTATAGCAGTGGCTAGCATGGATAAGTATAAATAAATAGCTAGTCCTGAGTCCCAGTGAGCTATGGATTCCAAATCCATAGATAATAAAGTCAAAGATAAAATAGTGATTTCTGTGATTTCACAGTATGCTCGACCTGCAGCTGAACTTTTAGTAAATATTACATTTCTCAATTTTTTTTTTTTTTACAGTTTTTCAAGCATTTAAGCTTTAAAATGTTATGCTTTGCTTATTATCAAAATAAACTATATTCCATTTCATTTATTTGCACAAACACAGGACTCAGAAAGGCCTGCTATGTTTAAAAGTAGGCCCAAACGTGCTAATATACCGCTAATATGCTAACTTAACATAGTTGAGTAATCACATATGGTAAAAGATTTCCATTATTCACACTGATTAGTAATGCTGATCTAAACGTATAATTATCGAGATCAGATATTTTTTGCAGCTTCATACTAACACAAAAGGTTATTAGAGTCATGAAATGATGTCCCATCAATTACTGTTAAAACTTTTATGCTTAGCAATTTTGCAGATATTGAGTAATTGTTGACTGACAGTTACTCTTCACACCTGCCAGTTCTTTCTGAAACCGCCATGCCAATGGTGAAAAAAAAAGAAAGAAAGAAAAGAAAGAAAAATCAAAGAGACCTGCACACAAATCTTAAAAATGACTGCTGGCTCTTGCACATTAGCGCATTTCAAAACAGAAGAACAGGGAGCCAATGCCAGGAGAAAGATTGAAAGAGATTTAATTACAGAGTAACTGGGCCATTGGATTCCATGTTAAACTGGATTTCACATCCTTGAGGCCTTAAATGAAAGCACACTATGCACGATCACAGCACAGGAGGATCTGAGATACACAACAGCCCCTGCAGTAAGTTGTGAAGCTCTGACAGGCCATTTGTTTCCTTGATCAGGTTGACCTTAATGTTAGGATCACTTATAGGGGAGACTAATATAATCCCCGCATGTCTTAGGCAACTGTCAAATGCCAGGAAAGCTGGCATTTGACAATAACTGACAATAATTTGAGTTAATTGTCAGTCCAGTTAGTTATATACATTTATATATGTTAACATGCTGATGTTTAGCTATAATAAAGCTAACCATGCCATTTGATAATTACCACAAAACTATATGTGAATATCTTAAACAAAGTCCATAACCAAAGCAGCCAAAGTTACTTTTTGACCTAAAGGTGGACCAAGAAAAGATGAAGATTGTACAAAAGTTATTCTTGGCAAAAAGTTATTACATTTCACCCAGATGGGAGCCATGAAAGTGTTGAAGTAAATTTGTCACAGGAATCAGTGAAAGTGCTCGAGCTATCACACACAATAATTTCACAATTTCTGCCTGGCTTCACTTATTTTATAGCATAATAGCATGTTTAATTGTACAACATATTTTAGTTTACATTACACAGTAAGATGAACTATTTGTCAAAAAGTAACATGGCTGCCTTGAAAAGATAGATTAACATGTTTAGTTGTACAGTTTAACATTTCAGTCCAAGATGTTCATACTAATATTTCTATGCCATTGCAGCTAGGTTTGTACAGCTTGATATGTACTTCTTGTGTGACTAAAAATAAAAAATAAAAAAAAAAATGACATTCAATGAAACTTAAAAGATAAAGCTAATTAGGCTAATTTCTCAGTGTCATATTTGTTATTTGTCAACCCACCTTATTATTCTAGGTTTAAGGAACTCAGATACATACATGTATATGTGTCAACTAAACATTTTCAGTTTAATGAAGATGCTATTTCTAGGCTTTCTAGATTACAGCTTATTTGGAATTGAACCAACTTGTTATTTTTTTATAGTGTCGATCTGAAGTCAATCCATGCACTAGTTGGGTTGTTGTTGTTGTTGTTGTTGTTGTTTGTTTTTGCGCAAAACCAGACAGTAGAAACACTAATCTAGGGATTACTAGCCATTAAGTTTTATTCTCCAAGCACCATCAATGTCTAATAAATAAATAAATAATGTGATTATCTTATGCTATATAGAGATAGCTATTTCACTCTAAACCAAAGCACAAACAGACTGACTCCCCTCCAGAACAAATTTAATAAAGAAATACAATTTAAACTCTTGGCTTTATCTTTACATTTGTGAGCAGTTCTTGTTTTTCATCATGGAAAACTTTTTTTAAAAAATACTGATCAAGTAATTTATAGATATTTCTTTTGGCCTAAAGGATACTGTGAAGAGTGTTTTTCACACATTTTACTAACAGTGTGATATTTTTAATCAAATAAAAATACATTAAAACAATAGCAGCCCTGAGGCTCTTCTGCTCTGCTTTACTTCTCTTTTCAAACTGTGGTGACTTCAGCGCTAGGATAGCTGGCATATTTGCTGCTGCAACAGTTTTTACAGATGGAAATTAGCTCTGATTGGAATCAGTGCTTTTTTGTAGGAAGAAAATTAATGAATACATTCATGAATATGCTGTTATGTATCTGCCTGACATCCTGTCCAGGGCTGGGTCTGTGACCTAGCATTTTGAGTTTATTTTGGATTTTGGATTTCTTATATTATATTGGAGATATGTTAAGTTCTTGTGTTGTTGGTATTATTATTTAGGATTTAGTTGAGTTTTATTTTAGTTTATGTTATTGTTCATGTCTCCTTCCTTATGAGTCTTTTTCTGTTTATCATGTGTTATCTCCTGGTTTATGTAGGTTCCCCTTGTGTCTCTCTCCTCTGTATCCCTCTCCCTCGCTCTCTCTCTCTCTGTCTCTGTTGTCAAGCTTGTGTTATCATGTCTACGTCTCTCCATGTTTCCTGTTTTACTTTGAAGAGTCTAGTGTTTCCATGTTCAGTGTGTTTTGTTTTACTTCCCATGTGGCGTCATTCTTTCCTCATGTGTTTCCACTTCCCCAGATCACCTCCTGTGTGTATTTAGTCTGTGTGTTTTCATTCAATCTTTGTCAGGTCATCTGTTTTCCTTCCCCCATGTCATGTCAGGTTTCAAGTGTTTTTCTTGATTCTGTCAGGGCATGTTCATGTTTCAAGTTCATGTTTTTTGTCTCATAGCTCCTCTCATGCTCCTGCTCATAATCATGTTCATGTCTCCTTTGGTCATAGTTATTATAGTCTAGTTTTCTCCAGTTTAGGTTTTAGTTTTCTCCACTTTTCATTTTGCTTTGGTTTTGTATTTCATGTTTTTCAGCCAAATAAATGGCTCGCCTTTTGTTAACCTTAGTTTGTTTTCTCCCGTGTCTGCTTTTGGGTCCACTTCTTCATCACACCGGCGTGTCCCGCCGTGACACATCCAGTGCCATCCAGCACAGGCTCCAGCCCCGGTGTGACCTTGGTTTGATAAACGGTCAGGAAAATGGATGGATAGATACTGACATGTTTCTGTTCATATATTTTTAACTTGCTAAATTAGTATTGGGTTCATTTTTTCCAAGTATACTTGCCCCTCCAACCCCTATCTGTCACTCTCCATAATTCACAGCATACAAGAAAGACGCCTCTTCTCGTCCCATGCGCCTTTACTCACGTTGTTTCCCACAATGAGACCCTGAGCTAGACAATATTAGAAGTGTGTTGCCAGGGAAGGGGGTCTTATATGAGTGTAGGGGTCAGATAATTGTGGTACAGGTTGCAAGGGATGTATTTAGGTCTTGAGAAAGCTCTTGATGTAGTACCTCAGGCTACATAAAACCCTCTTTTCTTTATTCCCCGTCACATGCCATCTCTCTCACATTAGTGAAAACAATCCTGCATTGTGGCCTAGATTTACGGAGCTGTAGTGATACACAAATGTTCACAGAACAAGAGATTCAAACACAAAAAGCAGATAAATGTCATGCATAAAAAAGCATGAAAAGTAATTAAAAAGAGGTGTTGCATTATTTGTACTTTGAAGTTATATCAATAGACAATCGAAATAAAAAAGGAACTCAAAAATAAACATAAGAAGAAGGTTGAAAACAGGCAAAGGGAATACAAGTCTAAAATTAATCTAGAAAGAAGGCTGAACAAAGAGTATTATTATTTGAAGGTGACATTGTTGCTTTTTTCCCAGTGGCCATTCCTAGATAAGAGGGACAAAGGTAATATCCATGACAGATTTCTCTTTGGGATGTTTGAGTATAAGCAGACAGATTAAAAAAAAAAACTCCACGTCTCTGTCACTTCACAGCTTAACAGCCTAGAATATTCTCAGGTTTAATTCTCAGCCAGACTCGGACATGACAGTATTGCCATGTAACAAAAATCTGTCAGTGTATATGAGGTAACAACACAAGCTTTTTTCTTTTTTTTCCTCTGTCAGTGAAGAAAAAAACTTCCACAGCTGATGAAACAGTGGATGCATGACTTGTACATATTTACAGATAAGCATATATAACATGTACCCAGAAACTTTGAATAATAACACACACAAAAAAAAAGGATGATTAAACGTCAGATGCATGTTGACCGCTGAGTTGCATGTTCCACGCGCTCTTCATGGAGGTAACTGAACTGCTGGAAATACAGCCACAGTGCATAATCTGCCTGCCTTCATCTGTTGCTTGCTAAAATGAAAAGTGCAAGATCCAATTTCTGCCTCCTGGCTGTGAAGATTACCAGCACCCACACAAAAGCCGTCTGGGACACCAGCGTAGAGGGCAGTGCTCAAAACACATCACACAAAGACAGTACACCGAGTGCAGAAAAGTCATAATCTGGCCACTTTTGCCCTGACACGATGGAAAAAAAAATAGAAATATAAAAATAGTTTCAAATCAAGTTTAGATGGACTTTCAAAATGGCAAATTTCATTCACATTAGGAAAACCTTTATCATCATACATCAGAAATATCGCTGGCTTAACTTCAAATAGCTAAATGCACTATGCAGAATTGAAGTATTCTAGAAAGAGAAGTGCAGAATTAATGTGCCGGATGTATAAGCATCCATCACTGATAGAAATTATAGCCATGCAACTACAGTCGTGGCCAAAAGTTTTGAGAATGACACAAATATTAGTTTTCACAAAGTTTGCTGCAAAACTGCTTTTAGATCTTTGTGTCAGTTGTTTCAGTGATGTACTGAAATACAATAACAAGCACTTCATCCGTTTCAAAGGCTTTTATCGACAATTACATGACATTTATGCAAAGAGTCAGTATTTGCAGTGTTGGCCCTTCTTTTTCAGGACCTCTGCAATTCGACTGGGCATGCTCTCAATCAACTTCTGGGCCAAATCCTGACTGATAGCAACCCATTCTGTCATAATCACTTCTTGGAGTTTGTCAGAATTAGTGGGTTTTTGTTTGTCCACCCTCCTCTTGAGGATTGACCACAAGTTCTCAATGGGATTAAGATCTGGGGAGTTTCCAGGCCATGGACCCAAAATTTCAACGT
>VVHJ01065254.1:0-14467 GCA_015107715.1 Tylochromis polylepis
GTTTTTTTTTTCCTATAAATTTTTTTTTTTTTTTTTTTTTTTTTTAGAATAACATATTAAATAATACAGTATGCAAGGTGAGCCCCAGAAAATACTTTAATTGATGAGTCCTTCTTCTTTATCTGTATCTTCATTGAGCATCTTGTCTTGTGGACATGCTTCACCTCCACTGTCTTGGGACTGCAGTTGGCAACGGTTGCCCTTGTTCTTCTCTACAGCCCCAGTGAGCTCGGTGTAGCGACGCATGAACCACTTCTTCGCCTGCTGTAGGTTCTGGTTAGAGCGGTGCTCTAGGTCACGGCAGATCTCCAGAGCAGAAATAGATGTGTTGTTACCAGCTACAGCCTAAGAGAGAGTTGGAGTCTGTCCAACCGTGGGGCATGAGGCTATCTGGAGAGGTAACTGAATAATATCAATGCACCCAGTCATCCAGCCAGGGCTAGATGGCAAGCAGAAACTTAACTTTTTAAAATAAGCGAGATTTGCTCTCCAAATAAAGTCAGCGTGTAAGAAACACAGAGCTTTATCTGTTTTGTAGCAGCTGAAGTGGCTGCTAGTATATAAAGAAAGTACAAGTACAGTACCAATTAAAAATATGGACGCACTCATAAGGATGAGTGTGTCTATGAACTCATCCTTATTAGAGAACCCCTTGTGTGCTGATGACTGTGACCACATTTCTGGATATTAAATTGTTAAATTGTTGTGTAATTTAACAAACTCATTAAAAAAAGCTACATGTAGTTTTGAGTAAACAAAATAACAAAATAAAAATATATAAATAAAAAAATAAAATAAAATGACAGCACATAAATTAAATCTGAACAAGATCCCTGTATTTGATAATGATAATCTAATTCTTTTTCAATGATTGGGATTTTTTCAGTTTCACACTTCAGACTTTCTTTTTTTTTAGCCTCAGTTCTAACACAGAGCTCTCACCTGAGCAGGCATCACAGCACTGCAATCCTGCTGACCAAGCTAATGTTGGACGTACAGGTCAGCACCAGAAGTGATAAATCTAAAATGAGCTCTGCTCCCTCTCTAATATGTTCCAGTTTTAAAACTATTTATGAGATGAAAAGACATTAAATGTTATACAATATAATCAATTACTAGACTCATTGGAGGGCACGCCATGTTATTTACATCTCCTATGTGCATGTATGACGTATGATATGCAGGTATTTATAGAGTAAAATGTGTGAGCTTTATACCCACTCCTAAAAAGCTATCTTAATTAGTACTTAAAAGTACTTAAATTAGTACTTAAAAACAACAGTTCTAATATCTTGCAATACTGATTTCTGCTTTAGCCTGGCCCTTTCATTTTTTTTAATGGTGCTATGTAAAAGTTTTAGGCAGTAAACAAAAGTGAAGATACTCTGGAAATAATTCCACAAATGTTTGTTATTTAATAATGAACTTCATAGAAAGTTCATTAAAAAAGAAAAAATGAATAGTTGTATGGGCAGACTGGGTTCTCCAGAAACACTAGGACACAGGGAAGGTAGAAATGTGATGCACTTGACAGAGTAGTACTGTCAATTTAGGTTAGGCCCGACCGATACACTGGCAGGGCTTTAAAAAAGTGAAGAAGAAACGGAAGAAACACCCTTCATCCATGTTATGAGTGTTGATTTTGCATAGTTTTCCCACCAGGGGGCACTCTGCAACTTCTTTGTTAGCACCATATCATTGGAATGTTACAAACAACAAATCGTAATAATCCATGGCTTGTGATGATAAAGCAAGATCATTTTTAAACAGCATTGTCATATTAACTTAATAAAGATGCATAAATGTACACACATAAAAATGTTCGGAAAAATATCAGCCAATATATCAATTTTTTAAATCACCAAATATCAATAACAGCCAACATCCTTTGGGTTAGGCCCTAGAGTTAGACTGTCTTAATGTCTTTCACCCTGATTATGATGAGATCTGAGTTCTCTTCTGGGCCCAGACAGGTCACTTAAGACAGTATTTATGAATCTGACTGTTTTCGGGTCTCTGATCTTACAGTCGAACTCCACCCACACCACACTCACAGCAATGAGCATTTATCCAGCGCTCTCCCCGTAGCTCAGCCTGTCAGGCACGTTAACAAACCACTTGCTTGCTGCGGCGGCTTGTACCTCAGCAGCAAGGCTGGCGGTCTCATCGCTCAACTACAAAAGTGCCTGTGTACAATATCTCCTCTCATTAAGTCAGCTGTAATGTTTCCCCCAGGCAGGAGTCACATGTAATGCGAAGCCTTCTCATTAGCGCCGTCACGTCACTTTCATTTAGGAGCTATCCGACAGCATTACGCGCCTCTTTAAGCGCTCGGGCCCTCCCGGCCTAGTTCAGCATGTCCAATGACTTATTCCTGCTTAGCACTTCCCATTTCCTTAACTTTCACTCATTATGGGAGTACTATAAAAACATATTCCCTGCAGAGGCCTGCCAATTTAATCTTTTGTTAAACGTGTGAGGTAAAGTTGTAATCTAATAGACCTCATTAGTCGGAAATAAGGCTTGATGAAGACAAGGGGATTTACGAGAGGCCTGCTAACCGGCCCGCTTTGGCCCTGAAAGAAATTACTAATCAATGACCAACTCACAACTAATTGCTCAACTAGCTTGTGCAGACATTTCCGAAAAGGATTATGGGACTACAGTTGTCATTTTGTTCCTTTCAACTCAAAAACAAAGAAACTGCCTACTGCTCACTGGAAACTAAATGTTACAATGCACTCACAGTTTGTCTTTGCCGAAGAGGTTTACAGTAATCGAACACAACAGTAGTTTGAGCAAATTAGTTTGAATTGCCTTTAGAAAGCTGTAAAATGAATTAAAACAATTTAACTATTGAGCTAAAGTGATTAGGAGAGGAATATTGCACCATCAGAAGCCGAAGATACCCCTAGGCATGAATAGTAATATGAGCCTTTGCTGCAGTGCGCTTGGTTCTATTCAATCTGACGTTTAGCTGCTCATTCAGACAGATGCTGGTCTCTTTACATACTTCAAATGAAATGCTCGAAAAAAACGACTTCAAGGAAGCCGCCGTTGGTTCTGACGATTTGTTGGGGAGAAAGGCAGAGAGAAACCAGAGGAAAGGAGAACAGGCCCTTAGCGGCCAGTTGGAAGCTTTCATCCAAAACAGAGACGGAAATTTCTGATGAAAATGGTCACCTGGGTGGCAACGGTGGGCCTGTTATCGATTCAGTCATTGAGACAAAGCAGGAGAGGACTTCCTGGAGGTGATCATTACTGCGGCACACATGTCAGCGGGCCCATTAGGGAGCACAGCTGCCCCTGGACTAAGAGGAAGTAGAGGGACAATCCTCAGGGGAGGAAACAGTGCAACGCTGGAGACATCCACAAATAAATCACTGACCACTCACGAGAGCTGAGCAGTTTTATAGCGCAGGTACAATCAAGTCTAGTAGTAGTAGCCAGTATTAACATTTTATGCACAGATATGTGAGTGTGGTCTCATTCTGTGTGGGTAATTTTATAGCCCCCAGCCTGGTAATAATACTGACACAACCACTTACCTTTTTCACATCTTTGTACTTAACAGTGAATCACTAAAGAACTGCTCATCCCTCTGCTTTTCTGGCCCCTTATATTAAAGTGTAGAAAGACAGAAAGTATTTTAGTTAGTTATCATGACGTAGACATGTTATGCATGTTTTTGGTTGCTGTTGAGAACCAGCATGAGGACAGCAAGTCAAAAACCTAATTGTGGATCAAAAGGCGGCTGTAATGTTAGCTACAGTTACTGGTTCACCTAAGCCTGCATTTGTTTACATTTTTAAAAAGCTGACCCTATTGTTGAGTTGTCTATCAGCGTTCTACCTGCAGAGTATCCAAGGACGTATCTGTAAGCAACGCTTCAAGAAAACTTTAAGAAAACTTGAAAACGTGGGGATTCTCAAACAAGTTGTGAAGAGTATTTTCCCCCCTAAGATTTCCGAGATGATTTATGGATGTTTGTACATTTCATGTCTGTGTGTTCGGCATTGACTGAGTTCTGACTCGTGAAGGCTAAAGATTGTGAATACTTTAGAATGATTTCACTTTGTTTGAACACATGAATGCGTGCGTGCAAAAGCTACACGCCATGGGACCACTGGTAATATCTCGAGTGCAAATAGCGAGTTACTGCTGAGAAATCTTGTGAGCTCTTTTCAAACACATTATGTGCAGGTCTCTTAACATCACCTTTGACTGACAACAAGCCAGCAGAGTGATACTGCTGACAATACTAAACCTACCGATTAAGGCATGCACTCACTTGCCAAGCTGGGCACTTTTTCAGCTACTTCACTCCTTCCCCTCAATCCCTGCCATCCTACACCTCATTTAATCCCCACCATCTCGCCCTCTTCCCCTTCTGCTTCTCTCACCAAAGCAGGAGAAAATTAACCCCCCCCCCACACACACACACACACACACACACACCACGATGGTGGAAACAAATGCTTCTGGCAGGCCTCTATTAGCCAGGCTGCTTATTTGTTAACTGACTGGATTAATGTGCTGTACTTGGTATGGGAGGCCACCTGCACAGGCACTGAAGGATATTCACAGGCTCACCGGTCTGCTCACTAATCTGCCTCCAAGGATGATTGCAGGTTTCTGTGGCATGATAAGGCAAGCTAACTCCTTCCCTCTCTCTCTCTCTCTCTCTCTCTCTCTCTAGGAACATTAGCGAATGGTTAATTTCATCACTCGAGGGACTCTTGACCCCAGAGGTGCTTTGACTCCTCTGGTCTGGCAGGCTGGCCAGAATGCTAATGGAGCAAACTTTCCACTACACCACACCAAGTACCAAACACCGAAAAGGAATATGGATAGGTAAGAGTGGGCTGTTTACTCTGGAGTAGTGTTTTACTAATGCTTTATAGTAGAGGTTCTCATAGGGCCATTAAATAGAAGTTGTATTTGGACAAGCTCTCCGTTTGGGTTTGTTCAGTCATTCATATTTTGGATTCAGCTTGATTGTCCTTCGGTGATTTCTAACAGCCCCAACAAAGTGAACACTGAGGGAGACAACAGAATCGCTGATCAGGCCGTTTTTGAAACAAAGAGTTAACACAGCAAACACAACTACATGTTAATTTGGTCTTTGTATGTGGTTAATTTTTAAAAGAAAAAGAGCTGGCAGAAATATCAGATTGTATATCAGATCACCAAATATCAGAATTGGTCTCCTGTCAGGCTCTAGCATTTACATGTGAAATACATAATTATTCGTACCTGCTTTTAGAAAAAAAATAAAAAATGTATTTAGTTAAATGAAAAAAAAAGTCCTAGAATTCTTCTAATGTATTGTGATTGGCTAGTTGAGAATATGGGGAAAAAAATAACTCCCCCTGATGACAATTAGGAACTAGGAACGGTACTAGTGGTCGACGGTGACTGTTGCTAGAAATACTCCTGCTGATGATGCATGAAATGAAAATGGCAAATGCTGCATCATGGTATGGTGTTGTGATGAGCCTAAAAAAGAAAAGAAAAAAAGGTATTTTACAACAATCAAAATCCAGTAAAAAGAAAAGAAAAGAAAGAAACATAACGTCAAAACCATAATGAAGAAAAAAAAGAAACGCTTAGCCCATAAACGTGAAACTTTTGTACCACAGCTCCATAGGGCCCCATTAATTCTGCACTAACTCACAAGTGACAGAAGTCCAGAGTGTGGGCGTTCTCAGCTAGTTAGAAATTCTTTGGTTTATCATGTTGAACATTTATGCTTACTCACACAGATTCAACACTGACTGACACAAATTCAAAGAAGCCATCCATATAGCTGCTTTTGTTCAAACAAACAAAGAGGAGCCTAAACTTTGCAAAAAGCTATTTGCATTTCACGACTAACGTGCGTTATGATTCTGTCAACTTTCATATTTAACGCTTTCGGCTTTTAGTGCGAACGTCAGAAGTGCCATACTTCAGTATGTTTGGTTTAATTACATGAACAAATGCATCCAGTGACAACTCACTACGGCCTTTGACTGTAGCTAAACCCAGACCAAGCTGGACTGAAATCCTGCTCTCTTATTTAAAACAAACAAATAGAAAAGAAAAGAAAAATCACAAGGATAACTGTGGAATTTATTGCTAGGAAAAATGGTCCTTCTAGAATTATTCCTGATTATTCTTAAGCTGGAATCACCTCTAAATTCCCATCCCTTCCCATCCCATGAACCCCTATGCCCGAATAACACTTAATTCAGGAAAGTGAATATTGGAAAAGAACTCCTACAAGACAGGGCCACAAAATTAGCTAATAATTAAGCGTTTCTTAATTTGCGTTAAACCCATAACACATTTGAAATTAATTCATGCACCATAAGCAAATGACACAGAGTGAGCCTACATTTACTGCAATCATCTCCTGTGAATAAGATTATTTTTGCTTCGGAAAACACCAACAAGACTGGCGCTCTTTGCAAAACTCACATGTAAGGGCTTTCATGGTTCAGTATTGTATTCTATCAATCACAGATAACATGGCGCAAAAACAGCTGTTTATTACTGTTTAGGTTCGACTACGAGGGGAAAACACTCAAAGCTTGTAATGAAACAACAGTGCGTGGTTGACAGATTGACTACTTTGAAGAATGAGATTTCCAGCAGGAAGCAGCAGCACCAGAGAGCTGAAAGGTACTGAAGCAAACAGGGCTGGATTTCTAGTAATTTAATATATTGATTACTTTTAAATGAATTTGAATAAACAGCAAACAGCGTTGGGAAAGTGAACTGCCTTTCACTGGGATTTAATTGTCTGGCCGAACATAAAACAATGAGTCAGTGTTGTTCTATACTGACGTACAATCGGCACCGCTGTGGGATAATAAGATAAGGTCCTGAAGCTGATTCAGTTGATGGTGTCCAAGGCAACCTTGTGGAGATGTAGTTTGTGTTTATCTGCAGTATCATACAGCCTGTTAACAAAGAGAGGCAGTCAGCTTGAATGGCAGGGGGCCCTGAGGGTTTGCAGTCTGCAGGAGGCGCTGATGGGTGGAGGTTTGGGCCCCAGTGCAACACGCAGATGCACACACACACACACACACACACACACACACACACACAGTGTCACGCACTGTCAGGCACCCCTTGGCAGTGCTGCATGTACCATGTCAGGGAAGAGAAATGATCTGTGAATCCTGGGGGAGCAGTCAACTAATGTGCACTGAGCTCTGTGTCCCTGTACAACCTGGATAAGTGACATAAAAGGTTCCCCTCCTCTCTTCACGTCTCTCTTTTTCTTCCTCGACAGTCTCATTGGCCAATGAAGTCAGACATGTCATGTTTTTCTTTTTTTCCCCCCCTCCCATGATACCTTAAAAACTGCTCAAATGTCAAAAGGATAATAGTATTGTCTATTTGCTACTTTTATCCCAGTATGAGATTAAATCCTCACTACAGCATGTCTGAAAGCCACACCAACTGCAGCACTATGATTGTATATCATTAGCTTGCTACGTCACACGGTGGTGTTGTAGGTTACATTAGAAAAAGTCCCCTTCAGCAGCCTTTCCCATCTTCCATTATATTCAAGTTAGCTAATATGGCAACCAAAGTCACATTTCTTTCTGCCTATAAATTGTTTGTACCAGTCTTAATATGTGCTTGTTAAGGTGGTGCTATCCACCCACTATAAGACATCCCGTGTGACCCGAACATAAAAAAAAAGAAATCACAAGACAGGGTTCCCTCGCTCACCTGTGCTGTGTTTATGTCCCACTTCTAGCAAGAAGAGAAAGAACACATATTAAACTAGTAGGAGATGTTCCATTTAGCCAACAAGAAACAACAGAAGTGTGCAAATACAAGCTAAGCAGCTAAAATGGTAAGAAGCCATAAGATCAGCGAGGCTCTTCTGACTTTTTCTCTCATTCTGAGATGATGACGGATCCATGTAGCTGCTCTCCACACCCGCATTCATTTCAGTACAGAGATGAGGTCATAAGCAGTAACACGCAGAGACTAAATTTAATGTGAAGCTAATAATAGGGATTGATATTTAATAGGAAAACATTGCTTGGCACATGATTGGCAAACTTTTACCGATCACTCTGCCCATCCTCTGTCTCCAAGATCATCGCATCTTGCATCATTACTACACTAATCATGAGCTTTCAGCCTAGCACACCTTGCCCTTAGCTTCAGTCTTTAGCCAGCTGGATCATTAATCCAAGGTGTTGTTCCAATCTATAAAAACATTACCAAGTGAAGCGACCTCTAACATCTGTGTGAGTAACTGTGTAACATTTGCACTGGTGGCATCACCTATGAGAGGTGCGGATCTATTTAGAAACCTAAAGAATGAAGCTTTCTTACATGTGTTTAACATTCTGCACGCTTGTATTTAATCCTAAACCATGATCGCTTCCCAACATTGACAGGTTGTTTAATATCTAACCTTCACCAAATGGAAATAAAAGCAAACAGTAACTGAGAGGAAAATGTTAAAGTGGTCAGAGATGAGATCTGAAACTCCAGTCACTGTGTAGCTATCAGATGTCCTCATGCCACCCCAACCCTAGCCAGCTCCTAATGAAGACTATCTTTTACTTAAGGTAGCTTACGATGTAACGGGAAACCCTCCTAACCCTACGCTGGTACCTTCCACGTAACCTGACGTCGACGCAAATCTACAATGACTCTGACTGGTGTGGAAAGTTATGGCATAGGGTTAAGACGGGTTTCCTGTTACATCAAAAGTTACGGCCCAAAAACAGTGACCTTTTTTTGTGTTTTAAATAAACTTGTACGAGTTTTATAAGATTTATGTATTGAATGACAGACCTTTAAGGGCCATTTTGGAAGAAGAAATCGTGGAGATAACAGCTGACAGTGAAACCTGCTTCACATCTGTCAACACAGATTCATAAAGTAATAATCATGGCTGTCACCATAAACAGTGAGGTATGCCTTAGCTAACAGTCGGTTATTACTACTGCAAAAACAGAAGAATACCATGGAGTTCAGAAACAAGAACCAAACATCTTTAACATTTAACATCCACCAAGCAACCATTTCTTTTCTTCTACGTATTAAATTAAGCTTTTTCATGCTTCCATTAATTTGAGGCCAAAAAAGAAACACGGGAACTGAAAGCAAGAAACACAAGAGAAGAGGTTCAAAGATGCAAAAGCATCACAGAGAAATGAGAAAAGAGAGACGAATATGATGAGAGACACACACGGGTGCCACCACTCTCTGTGTAGTCGGGTGACAAAGCGCCCCGCCCGAGGCTGCAGCCGTCATAAAAGCAGTAATAGAGTGAACACACATTTTCATTAGCTATTGATTCATTTCCAATTCTCCATTAATTTCGGGGGGCCATCACTGCACAGTGGCCTTTCTCCTCCCCAGGCTACGTTCCTCAGCTTCGCCTGACATAACCGTGGTAATTACTGCGCTCCCGCCCTGCAAGCTGTTCACAGTCTCATACCGCAGTAAAAATTGAATGAGTATTCTGGAGGAAAATAAAGCAGACGAAAGGAAGAGAGGAAGAAAAAAAAACATTGACTGAAAGTGAGAAATCAAAGACAGCAAGGCTCTCACCTAAAGGCGTGCAGTTTGACAAAACAGAATTACAATGGGTGTGAACAGTTGCCATTGTGCTATTTCAGCCTTAATTGTCAAAGTGCTCGCTCTGTTTAAAGCTCCGGGTGTGCGCGCTGCAGCTGTAACCGCTACACTCGGCACAAACTTTTTTCTCAGAAAGCGAGGTGAGAGAGGAGGCGTGCAGTAATAAGAGGATGGTTCAACGTCAAGTGAGACCAACCTTGAGGATAATGCTTGAGTCAGAAAGCGCAAGCTAACTGAAGCATTATATACGTCTGTCGGACGGATACATGGATACTTTATGGGTTCATCACTCTAAAGAGCTGACAAATGCATGAGGATGCAGGTGTTATGCCGCAACATGAGGCAGAGGTTATGAGTCAGGTGCCTGGGCATTTCAGCGGAAGGTCAGTAACAAGCACGAGATGTGATAAAAAAGCATAATAAATGTGTAGAGCATGCACAGAATGATAAAACAAGTCTTACCTGAGCCAGGTTAACATCAGGAAAAGCATGAAAAACATTAAGAAAAGTAGGAAGACGGTTATTAGAATTTTTTTTTGACATGCTATAATAAAAACAAGTAAGACACAGTGTAACTTGCTGAAGTACTCAGATTACTTATTTGCTCCCACTAGCAAGTATCATAACATCTTATCAGTTACCTTTTTCAGACTTCCCTATGTTTTTTTTAAAGCGCTGTACTCGTTCCCAATATTTTCATTCTTGGACTTTACTACAGCAGGTTTGGGTGACTCACAGTTCAAAATAATCACAGTGTAAAAAAAAAAAAAAGCCATTTAAGCTCCTTGCCACTTCCCTTTACATCAACTTTCATCTGATTTGTTGACTCCAGAGGTTTTGAATAGAAGTGTGCTCACGGCCTGAGCAGCGTGCCTGAGTTGACCATCTTAGGGATATCCCCACTCACTGATATCAGCCTGAAGCCTGAGCTTTTGGCACTTCCTGTACACCGACTTCAACATTTGAGATTTCATACATATTAAAAATGTAACATTTGATAAACTTATAAAACAAGTTGGTGAAGACAATGCCACTAATACCACCTCACCATGCAGTGAGCAAAGGCAGATACTCGGTCGGCTTCTCTCTGGGCAAAAAATTCCACCAGGAATTGAAAAGCGACTTTACGGTACTGCAGCACTAAAGTATTCTGCTGTGTTACTTTCTCATAAGGTAACAGTGCAGTCTAAAAGACAGTAACTACAATGTAACAAGTTTCTCTTTAAAGTAACTTTCCTCAGTGTTGGCAACAATAAACAGTGACATAAATGAATACAGTCAAACTTGTAAGACAATTTTCTATTTCCATTCCTGCATCATCTTGCCTTCTCTTCTGGGGAAGAAAAAAACCATGCAAAGTGGAAATCCACATAGATTTATAGACATGTTATAGTAAGTGGCAAACATTACTACGCTGCCATAACCTGCACAGGAGAGCACCACTGTTCGATGCACTGGAGGCTACACAGTGGTGCACAGGGGGAAAAAATGAACTCTCCCAGGTTCATCTATCACACTAGCTGCCTCCCGTGTTCCACAAAAGATGAAAAAATGGGGAAACAAATGGCAAAGCAAATCAATTACACGAAAAGGAATCATGTCACCTGTCAAATACACTCTGTTCTGTGCCATTCTGCCCCCTCCCACTTCCAAGTGCGCACATTTTCGAGATTGATTTTTTTAAAAACCTTATACATTATTAACACCCTTCATGCTTCATCAATTTACAGAGGTAGATTCTATCCCCCCCTCCCCCTTCTCTTTCTCTTCCAATTTCAATGGGACAAAATCCAATAAGCGCTGTGTTTGTTCCTGGCATCTATGATTGTTTTAATCCAACATATTAACAGCCAGTGCCACATATGAAATTCAACAGGGAGCCCCTTCAAGCTCACAATAAGAGGAAGAGTGAGTAAGAGGAAAATCAAGCATCGAGCACCCTGCCCATCTAAGTCACTCATAAAAGAACCCCATGGTGTGGGCTTGAGAGGTCGAACAGACAGCGCTAGTGTGGCTAACTGGGGTGCGGGGGGGGGAAAAAGCACAAGAGTTTTCATATCCGCTCAGATTTACGGTACTTGGAAGAAGGGTGAAATAACGACAGTGTTGTCAAGGAAACAAGTGCCACGGCGACACCTTAATCTGGAGAAATATAATTGGAAAAGGAGTGATAAACATCTTCCTATCTGAGTGTGTGATGTAGTGAACGGTATTTGAAAAGGAAGCCGCCTGAGCACTCATTACTGGAGTTATTGTAAGAATAACACTAATGAATGCATATGGAAAGGCGTCCTCAGGGGCTAAAAGAAGGAACTCTGATGTTGAAACAGCCTTAAAGGGCTTTCTTCCAGGATAAAGTAAGGCTTAAAAGGCTTGCTGCATGATCACGAGTTGCATATAAATATGATGAGAGGCTGTGTAAATAGCACTTGTACAGAAAATGACTTTACAAAAACAAATATCGGATCTCGCGAGTGTACAGGTGCACGCCACACATGCTGTTTTACTTCCCTCTTCAGCTGCATGCCCCCAGTTTGAATCCACAGCACAAGCGAGTCACGCAGTAGGACACAGTATCATTAGCGACTCACCCTTCACAGATGAAAAAAGAAGTCATAAAGAACTCTGCGCAAAATGACATGCAAATAAGGAAGAACTCAAGAAATCTTTGCCATCTCTCACCAATTATCTTGTTAATTACAAGCCATTGTGAAGGGCTCCCACTGTCGACGGGCTCTCTGATTATACAGTGCATTTGTCCCCACTTTCCACAGCCTAATCAGTAATTACTACCTGCAGCTGCAGCTCAGTACAGAACGGGTTCGGCCATCTTGGGACAACAGGGAACACTGGGCAATTTAAGAGATCCTGGGCCTGCCAGTGTCAAACGTATTTACTTCGCTCAGCAGGGCTGAAGAAGTGAGGTCTTCGGCAGTCACACATTAACAGTCAACGATTTTCACACCTCTCAGCTTCTGCAACGTGTGCTGTGTGCAGCGTTTTAGTCACTACTGTATTTAATTTGGTCGTTAAGTTGACCACATTTACAAACTATCTCTAAATTGCATTTTTACACAATGCAGTGGAATAAGCCGGAAGCCAGATTGTGACTGTATTAAGTTTCTATCACTTGATTTTTTATATTAAACTGTTTTTGAACGGAGATCATTTCCATGTGACATAATCTCATTAAAGAGGAAAATTTATTATATACATTAATTCATTATTAATTATTATATATATAGTATATATTATTATTATTATTTACAAAAAATGTTATTGTGAATGACACAAATGGACATTACAATAAACGAACAAATTACATCTTATTTCATTTGTTTGTCTGCTAAAGAATGGTTAGCTAATACCATAGAAATCTTGCTAATTTTATTAAGGCCGATCATGTCATCATTTGTTAGCAAACAATAAAAAATTGTTAGTTATTGTGGACTATTTCCACTAATTTAGAGATTACATGTCTCAAAATTAATCTAAATAATCTAAAACTAATTTAACTTTCTTGCTTGATGAGTTTTTTGCTATCTGATGCTAATGCTACACACAAGGTTTTTAAAAACTGTTTATCTTGCGTCGTTCTGGAGTGGCAGAGCGATTATAGTCTTAATTCACAGCGATGGCTAGCTTGTCAAGGCAAAAAAACCAAAAACAAACCAAAACCCCACACATAAAAAATAAAGAAAAAACTTTATTTAGAACGGACAAGCATGGCAAAAATAGCATCTGTACTCAGATCTTAATTTAATAATTGTCTTGCGTATTAAATAAAGCTAAGACGATACTACTTTTTAAAACTTTTTACAGCATGTGATAGATGTGATTTTATAGATGTGAAGCAATTTACTGAAACGTTTTATTGAAATTTTACTGCACGTTTTCTTTTCTAGGAAGTAAACTCTTAAAAGGGATGAAGATAATTGCCTCAGTTTGACTACAAACATATGGAAAACTTTGGAGGCTGAAGTTTTTAAATACAACATGCTTCTTTCTGTGGCTTATTCTCCGCGGTTTTAAAATGCTGATATAAAGCAGCCGTAGAAGACCAGTCATGCTCTCACTGTGCTTATGACAGCAACTCTGCCTTTTGCCTCCGCTGCACATAAAGCAGTGCAACTTCTGTGTGATCCCTCTAGACGCCGGCACACAGGGAGGCCCTTAGGCTGTATTAAACTGCCATCTCTGTGTCTATATCCCTTAGGGCAAACTATAATCTGCCACTGACTGCTTTTTGTTTAACATGCACTGTAGATATATTCCTGACATTTACAGGGTTAGCTATCTCTAACAGAACTTAACCTTTACCACTGCAACGCCCAGTTTTTTGTTGTTGTTTGTTTGTTTTTTGTTGTTTTACCTTATTGTGTGTGTGTGAAGAGCAATTTTTGCCTTTTTGGTAGTTTGAGACAGCGGTGCCTGTGGAGAGCACCAGCTTCACATGTGGGGGTTATAGTGGTGAGTTTGTAAGACACGTTCTTGTGATTGGGATGCCAACAAACTAGCACAATAAAAATACTCAAAAAACAATACTGGATTGGACTTAAAGCAAATACAGTTGTCTGAGCCTCCAGCTCATGTAGTAAAACACATTTCTCAGGGAGAAAGCATAACCTTCTTTCCCATTCTGTTCCCGGCTTTGCAGGTCACGACCCATCCCACTCCACCCACAAGCACCTTAGAGAGGAAGACTCGCTCTCTAGTGGAAGGCAATGCATATAAATGGAGCTTCTCCTTTAAAGAGGCAGTAAGGAAGAACATCACCTTTGATATCAAAGGTATGTGTGTGTGTGTGTGTGTGGGGGGGGGGGTCTATTTGACTGCCACCAAAGGCAGGGAAGCTTTAGGAAGG
>VVHJ01065254.1:14487-33605 GCA_015107715.1 Tylochromis polylepis
GGTGTGGGGGTGGGTGTGGGGGGGGGGGGGGGGGGTCTATTTGACTGCCACCAAAGGCAGGGAAGCTTTAGGAAGGTGTTGGATATGATCACTCACACCAGAAGGCTCCAGTCATATGAGTTATGGGAGAACAGTCTGGCCTTCATCGTTCCCATCTTCTCTAAGCAGAAGAGATCCGCCTGTCTTTGGTACAGTTTCAGTTCCAAGTAGGCTATGAGGGATACTTATAAATTCCACTTTGTCATGCCATTTAGCCGGGACTGTGTTATGACACTGTGACATGCTAGTGAAAGTCAACGTGTCTTATCAAAACCATAAAACCGAGGCTCTCCAATACTTCAAACTCTTGAGGTGCCAGTAAATAAAAACAATATTGTCTGAGCGGAGCTGATCCACAGGCATTGATGCATTCAGCTGTTTATGTGTGCACGTAGCTGGTTATGAATAAGCGTGCCATGTGGCTAGTCAAACAGGAAACAACCTTGCAACCTTCAGAGGTCATAGCTACACTGTCAGCCTATTAATCACTGCTGTGTCTTGCTCCTCAGGACAGACTGACTGGGCTCAGTGGGTTTAGTGATCCCTGTCAGATTAGACATCTACCAAACAAGCTCACTGCCTACATATCTGCTCCATTGGAGGTGAAATCCCTAAAAAGATAACTGAGTTAGCTCAAGATGAGTTGCTGGGTGTCTGTTTAAGCCAAAAACTATGGATGATCAGTGGGGAAGTCAGTTTGGCAAGTAAATATATTATTTTGTTCTACCTGACATTCGTATTCAATCATTTGATATATCCTGGGCAAACTTGATACATATCTGACTAAAGTGGGCAAACTTTAATGCAGTCGATGCAACCATCTTAGTAGGTATCGAGTCGTAGTAGTTATTTTGTTAACTTGTCCAAGTTACCAGATAAATCTTTTCTACTGCGTGAGCAGGAGCCACATGTACAAGCTGACCTGACGGCGTACAAGTGGAAGCACTCTGAAAGTCCTTGCATCTTTCACTCTGTGCCGCATTAATGCATCAAAACCAGTGCCATTCATCACATCAAGTCCTAAATTCTTCAGAGAATTAGCAATGAGGATTCCTGTGCCATGGTGCACTACCATAACCTTCTGAACGCTCTAAAGGCGAAGGCAGTGATATGAAACCGACTAGTTTGTATAACCCCCTCCATCGTGTCTGAAGGCAGAAAAGTTTACACCTTTTCTGAAGGAAAAATCTCATTCACGGTGGTAACAGGACTCTGTTTCAGACAGTCTCATGCAGAAGGCTTTATGATGTTGCACTCGTCCGGGTGTATGAAAAGTGACAGAAGTGTGAGGATTGCATACAGGCAGTTGCACACTGGCCTGAGCAAAGTGAGCGTTCATTTTGAGATTACTGTAAAGTCAAGTATGTGGTGAGGAGATTTTAGATGCTGTTTAATGATTTGGTGGGTGCTTTTTTTTGTTTTTTGTTAGAAACCCTCCCTTTGAGGCTGGAGCGTACTTCATCAGGAGTGATAAAAAAAAATAGTTAATAAATGTTGGGAACTCTCTTTTCACCTGGATCACCTGGAGACTTCCAGAAAGCATGCAATGTCTACTTCTAAATAAATAAATACTGACTTTCAAACACATAAACTAGTTTTAGGTCCAGTGAATAGTCCCAAAAAGTGACCTTTTCGATCTTTGAGTGAAACTAATCCGGAGTTTTATAACAGTGAGGCTGGACTATTACAATTCTCTGCTATCTGATCTACCACAACGTGCAATAAATTATCAACAGCTTAGTAGAACCAGTAGGAGACTCGTCCTGTTTCCTGTTAGTTTTCATATTCTGTGGTCTTGTCATGCTCCGGTATATATGTGTCACATGCTTACAGGGTGTGAACCTGTACAACCCTTTAAGTCCTCTGGCACAAGTCTGCTAGTTGTTCCAAAGTGCAGAAAAATAACCTGTAGGGAAACAGCTTTTAGCTTTTCTGCTCTGACTGACAGACTGCCAGTGGACATGAGAGCAGCCGGATGTGTCGAAATCTTTGAATACAAATGTAAAGCTTACATCTTTAAATTGGCTTTTGATTAACGATCCTTAATAGGTATGTATTTGTTTAGTTGACTTTTTTCATATAATGGATATCATGAATGTAAATGCAGTTATAGTTATTGTAATTGTAGTCATTATATTAGAACATACCTTGATCCTTCCTCTTATACTGTTCTTGCATAATGTTATTTTATTGCAAGAAAGAAACTGCAGTCACTGAGCAAACTTTTAAAAGCTTCTCTGTGCTCACCAGGTTTTTCTTAAAACATCAAAACTAATTGTGTTTAATTGTGTTTGGACTTCATGCTCCAAAAGGGCATGAACAAAGTTATTCAAACAGGACAGTGTTTGCTCTGTCCACTGGTTAAAGCTGTTTCTATTTCCTCATGAACTGATGATGCTCCTTTTCCCAGAGTATCATAACTGTTTTACTTATATATTGGTTTTTTTAAATTTTTTTCAGCTCAGTTGGACAACGTGTATAAATGGCTCTATAGCAGGCCTTTAAAGCACAGAGATGCTTTCTTCATGTGCCTGTGTGCAAAGGTGGAAATCTGGGCAGAGTGGAAGATGCAGTAATGGGAGAGAGATGGATAGATGAAGAGGAATGACAAAGGGGAGGGAGATCACATGCTATACCTGCAGCCCTTATGGGTGTGCAGGTATAGCATACGGGGGGGTGGGTAGGCAAAGAAGTGTGGCGGGAAGAGGAACGTTGGATGGTGAGATGGCGGGATGACTGGATGGATAGGTGGAAGTGGAGAGGAGAGGAGAGGAGCGAGAATGCTTCAGTGGCTCCACTTGACAGCTGAGTGAGAGGGGAAGCGGAGTGGCTACTCTATGTAATTTGTTAGCGGGTCCATGATGCATGCAGGCATGATACCACACCATGCCTGGCGAACACAGCACAGACAGCAGAGAGGAAGGAGGGAGGAAAAGGTTTGACAGATCAGGGTACATCAAGGAAAAGATCAGGTGTGGAAAGAAGAGGGGCTAAATATTGAGAACTGCACCCAGCCTCAGTGTTTTCAACCTCTGTCAGTTGGGTGAAAATGACCGGCATCCCTGTCTTCTGCCTACGGCAGGGCTTGCTTTTGCATAACGGCATCTCTATCTTTGCAACAATGTGTGAACCATTGTCTCTGCGCTATCTCAGCAGCAGCTCCTTCTCCTGTGTTGCAAGGCAGGTGCATCTCATCTCTGCACGAGCCACTTCGGATGCTTCGCAGACACAATTTTCCTGGGCTTATCTGTGACTCTGAATAAAATGACACAAATCTGGGCATCAGCCCGCTAATAATGATGCCACGTTGATGTGGGACCTATTTTGTGTGTGTTTGTGTGTGCGCGCGCATGAGAGTGTGTTTGCGGCTTGTTGACGTGGGACTGATCCAGGATGCCATGGCAGCTGTCTGCTATAATTACCTGGGAGCACGATCACGCATAGACAAATGCACCCATACACACACACACGTATATCTCTGCTGGTTACCTCATAAGGCGAAGGTTGTCTGATTAGCTTCCATATTTACACCAAAGACTTTGTATTAATGAACATGTGCTCTGCGTTTCGCTCCACTATACTTTGTTACTCTGAACATTTGGAAGGCAATCTTTGACAATGTTTGAGGAGCATCACTGATTAGACGCCACGTTCAAACTACAAAGCCCCGTTTCGATTAAGAAAAACTGTTTGCTGCATGTTTATCATTTTCAATTTGAGTATGAGGCTTTATGGCTGTTTGTCGTACAGGAAAATGGGGAGTGAACGGAGGGCGCCCAGCATGCCACCACAGACACCTTGGAGGAACACTGACATTAGCAGACATTACTTCTGGGGGACACGTCTATGAGACTGAATGGCTCCATCAAGCGAACACGGTCTGGTGTCTGACACACGGACACACGAACACAAGGTGCAATCCCACCCACGGTTCTTAGCCCACACCTTTTTTCTGCCCGATATTTGCGTAATGAAATGCACTGTTATTTATGTGCCATCAGAGACTGCAGGACCTGAAAACGAAGTGCTCGTTAGCGGCATAGATCTCTAAATAGATCATCAGGTGCCCACTATAATGGCTGGCATACTACAATAAAGCCTTTTTTCCATTCACCTCCCTTGAATTCTATCCATTTGGGGGGGAAAAAAAGAACATCACATTGTGCTGATACACATGCATTTAATAGTACTGCAGCACCATTTGTTTCATAAGAGAATGACAAAAGAGCCGGGACGACGCAGTTCCGGGATACAGATTGGAAAAATTGACATTAAAAGAAGAGACGGGAGGTGGATGAATTCAGGGAACAAAGGAGTTTTTCAAAAGAAAAAAGGAGGGCAAAGTGCAACAGAGCAAGACAGAAAGGAGCTGAGCGGCGTAAAATGTTGCCTGGGGGGCCGGCACGGGGGGACGGTGGCTAGCAAGGCAGAGGTGATGGGGCTGCTCTGTTTTCTCCAGTCATGCCTGTCCACGTTCCCTGGAAAGCCTGTTTTCCAAATCACAGTGGGGTCAGGTGTGGAATGCAAATGGCAGGCTGCCGGTACCTGCGTGTACACTGAGACCTCGAGGGCCACCATTTAATGAGCTCACTTTAAAGTGTTAATGTGATAGGGACACACGATGGCTGAGTGATTAGTCACAGCCCGTCTGATGGGTGCTGCTTAGCAAGAACTGCACTCAAGTTGCCAGCAATTTTGTTAACAATCTGATGAGCTGATACACAGAAATAAATGCAGTGAATGTATTGAGTAAGATTTAGGTTTCATTAAGTCTACAGCTACGCTGGCCCTGTCCCAAATACATGGACAGACTTCCTGTAAACCAACTGCTAATGTTAGAAGGCTTAAATAATCACAAGGATACCATGAGAATGACTTCAATATCTACTCAAACATGACAATCCTGCCAACTGGATTTGCAATATTCCACACAAACATGTCACCCTTGTGATGGGGCTGGATGGTAGGTCGTAAAAATACATTTTTTAAGAATAATGAGTGTCTACACAAAGTATTTAACTCGTCACTGTAAACAATGACCTGCTTTTGGGGCTAAAGCAAAAGTAAGGTGGTCAGAGTCATTACAATTCATCATCTGGTGATCATGAATACAGAAAACAACAATGTTCTCACAGTAGCATATGGAAAATAAGGAATATTTATTCTCTGTGTCTACTGAAGGTCTGCACAAAATTTTATTGATCCTGTTTTGATGAAAGGGTCGCATCAACTGCCCAGCCTACCCAGTAACCAGAGCCGATAACAACAGCTAAGGTACAGTATATTCCACCCAGAATGAGATGGAATGAGCAGTTCATCTCCTAGTGTTCGCTCCGACTACGCTTGGCTGATCACACAGCAGACCCGGGGTTGGAGGGCTATACGTGCAGAAAAAGAGTGTAAACACCGGGCTTTGTCTCTGTGGGTACGCCTACACAAGGAGAGGAGGATTTCTTTCCCTCTAATCCTCCCGTTTACAAGAGCAGCTACTTTCCAGGGCCATTGTGGACGGTCGTCTCCCTCCATTTACTCCCTGCATGGCACTCATTTCAGCTAGTTTAACGCTGCCTGGATTCCAGGGGGAAGGATTAGGATGTGACGCGAGCCAGCGAGTGTGGAAACAACATTGACTCCGGACCCTTCTGTCACTCCTCTCCTCCCTGAAGGGCACCCTTGTGGACTTTGTGAAATTTTTCCACATGGGTTTATGCTTATTATCTGTGCAAGCGTGTATTCTTAAACCAATCAGGAGGGCTTCATCTGCAGCAAGAGGGGAGCAATGCTGCACTTTACTACATTCAGAGGACTCGCCTTATTCTGTTTACTCCTATTAGCTTGCCCCCCCCCCCTCCTTCTAGAGACCTGAATGCAAATCTGGGGAATTAATTTTCCCTTGTTTGTCTGGTAAAACCCAGACTTTTCGATGAAGGAATCCAGACTGTAATTAGCTGCATTTGCTGGCAGCATGAAATGCCAGTTCCTTTGACTTAAAAAATGTAAAGACATTTAGTTCAGTCAGCCTTTTCAATATGTGATGAGCTCAACAGGACAGAACTAAACTCATATAAATTCAATAAAGTGTGCATAGTGTCCTTAGAAGTAGGCCTTCTTGCAAGTCAAGACTCCCAGGCACACATTTCCTTCAGTGTTTTTTTACCTTGTGTAAATGGTATTTCCCAATTATTTAAGGATTTTATGGTAAGGGGAACTAATTTCTGTTTTATCTGCACAACCTGTGATGTATTTGTGCTTTTAGTGGAATACAGGCACATAGACTGAATGCCTTACCTACACCAGAAGAAGCAGAATCATGTAGCACCAACCAAAAGCCGCACTACTAAAATGGAATAAACACAGGAAAGAAAGTAGAAGTGTGAAAGGGTCCAGAGACCGTGGAATATCAGATGAAATAACCACTGGTGACGCAAAGCAACCTGCGAGTCTACCAGGTTAAACTAGACTCTGAGGCAAGCAATTGAGATGACTAACAACAGGAAATAAGATTAGACTGGAAACATGGACAAATGGTAGACAGACTACAAAAAAAGAAAAGCTCTGTGCAGAGCAAGGCTAGCAATTTCTCTCTGATTCCAATATTTATGCTGGTGGTAGCTTTATATTTACCATAATGCCACCAGGACATGAAGGAGATGTTGGGAATTAATCTTCTCATCTATCTCTGCTCAAAGCAATTATGCATATTCTCCTAAATGTCAAGCTTTCATTTTAAATCATAGATTAATTAGCTTAAATTGTTGTCTTGCCATCTCCTGAACTGTTTACAAAAATTCGCAATAAGCCAAACTTGTCCCTCTGGCACATTTGTGGCCAGCTATATATGTATAATGATGGAAGCAAACCATAATGGGCTGACTCCATGTCCAGAGATGGATAGATGAACTTGATCTTCCTCCCTAAACTCTCCAAGCTCTTCAACCATATGGTGGCAAGGAGTCATGTTGAGACAATGGTGATGCAGTAAGAGTTTAACGGGGAAATCCCCCCCCCCAGCGCTCACTGATGTGCAGCAAAATGAGTCAGTGGATTACCCGGCTGCACGGAGCTCACAGTGGAGGGTGAGGCTAATGGCACGTCACTTATTGAAATGGAGCAGCATAGGTTAACCCCACACATGGGTCGACATCTTTTCATTTACTTTGCACAGCTAACCAAAAAGGCGATTACCACGGGGAGGAAAGCCATTAAAATGCTGACCTTTTCCCTTTGTAAAGATAGCTGTGCAAATGTGTGTGTGTGTGTGTGTGTGTATATAGATACGTGCATGTGTGTGTGTGTTGGCTAAATGCCATAAAAGCTTGCATTACCTTAGTTAGCATGATTGAGTATTTGCAGTTTGATGAGGTAAAGGGCAATCTGTCATTTTAGGGAATGAGTACAAGTATGTGCAAACACGTGTGCACAGTATCAATCATTACATTGTTTACTGTATGACCCTGCAGAGGAAATAAACCTGTGTGATTCCATGCAACCTTTTCTTTGTCCCTCTTGTCGGTTCTGCAAAGTCTACTTTCTCATATAGCTCACGCTTCATTAGTCGATAATGCATTTTGGAAAACCAGAAAGACGCAAACCAACAGGTTGCACTTCATCTGCAGCTGGAATTCATTTTGATAAATCACTGCCCAGCAGCTTGATTGCTTATTTTTCATAAAATGCCATTAGCAATTTCTGGCTGGCATTGTCCACTTCTATTCAAAATGAGCTGGTCAAAGGTACAGCCAGTGTCCTTTTGTGAATAAATCACTCAGAAATGTCCTAATTAAGTCTGCCACGCACAAGGGGAGAAAAACCCAGTGAGAAAAAAAAATCCAATTCCTTCTCTAAAAAGCGGAACAATGACAGAGATGGCCGGGCCCTGACTGACAAAAGGAGAATTCACAACAGCTGAGGCGCAAAGGCATTCTTTTTGACTTCCTATTATGTTTGTACCTTGGAGATGTTGGGATCTGATTTTCCAGCACGCTGTTCTGTTCCAATCTCCCTCCATTCACTCGCACATCAGTCCATTATCGTTAAATATGCGTTTGATTTCCTCACAATACACTGGCGCCGCACAATGAACACAGATGTGGAGAGTGAAAGGCAAGAGAGAGAAAACACATTAAATAAATGGCCTATGAGTGAATGACAACAATAAACATATTTGCTTGGAGCAATGAGCAATGTTTATAGTGATAAATGACGTGTAGAGGTGGATCGGTCTAGATGCACTGCAGGATTCCCTGACGGCTAGAAATGGAGCCGGGCGTGGAGAGGGCGAGCAGAGGGTGAAACAGGTGATGAAAAAG
This sequence comes from Tylochromis polylepis, assembly GCA_015107715.1. Lineage (NCBI taxonomy): Eukaryota > Metazoa > Chordata > Actinopteri > Cichliformes > Cichlidae > Tylochromis > Tylochromis polylepis. Next base: position 22,836 of record VVHJ01065254.1, read on the forward strand.
ACAAAAACGTGAGGGGCACTGCTTGTCAGTATTTAAATTCTAAATGTTGTGCACGGTTTTAAGAAAATATCTCAAATATATATGATTCAGAGACGGTCTGCTACCTTTTGTGATGATGTAATATAAATACTGGCATGATGGTATTTTATTACCTCCACCTGCATTCATGTTTTTTTTTATGTGTTTTTGAAGCATTTGCCTGAATGCTACAGATGAAAAATTACAAACAGCTACAGCACCATCAACACCAACCAAGACTAAAGAGATACGCACACAATTAGAGGCTAGAAACAATGAGGGAATATCAATAAAATGTAGTATGTAGCAATAACAGGCGCAACACCCATTTTGGCTAACTGACACAAGAGTAAAAACAGAATGATAACCTCCCTGCCACAAGGAGAAAAAAAAAGGTGGTCTCTCTCTTCAACCACTGATCATCCAGCGGTTGAAGAATACCCTCAGCCTCTGGATAACCACTTTCAATCACAAGGTGATTGCACAGGTTGCCTTGTGGAAGGCAATCTGTCTCCAAACAACCGCAACTGTAATCACTCTCAGACAGACTGGTGAATGTTTGCAAGTAACTGCCATCTAATTTATAAATGCCAACCAATTCAGTCAACTGAGATCAGTCCACGCCAATGAATACACCTCGTCTGTGATGCAACACAGGACTTGACTCATCTGGTTGCCAACTGGTGTTGTTGTGGTTATATTCCGATATAAAAACAAGGTTTCGGAGCGCCTGCCTCATTTTGCAGTTAATTCACCGCCTTGCTGCAACTACGTCACTATTTGTAGAAGAATTTGTGAATTTCTATGAGGTTCTGGCTGGACTGTGACTGTAGTAGTTAATCTCCATTTCTGTTTAATGTTAACTTCTGTGTTCTGTGCAACAGTTTTTCAACAAGCAGCAGTAGATATGTTATTTTCACCTATTTGTCACAGTGAATTGTCCTGTTATCATAAGCGGTTTGAATGTAAGCAGACTGACATCCGTCTTATTGACACTTTATCTCAATCCACCAGAATCGTTTTGAAGACTGTAACTGCCTGAAAGTGGTCGCAAACCTGGTCCCTGTCTTTGAAGCAACGACTGAAAAAGAAAACAAGATCATTACACGCACTTGCTATAATTTTGATTGTGCCGTGGCCTCCAACCCAATTTCCATACTGTAACTGCTGCAGTTAAATTTAAATTTACAGCTCTGACCTCTTAAGCAACCAGAGCCAGGACTCTCTACTTGTGACCGACGAATAGAGATTAGATTAGGTGTCTATAGTCATGCTTGCATCTTTAGCTACTTTACCCTATTTAGAGCCAAATGCTAACATTAGCACGGACACCTATATACAGAGAAAATAATAATATGCACAGCTGTGTTTAACATCTCAGTTTAGCATCTAAGCATTTTAGCATTTGCCCTAAACGCTAAGCATAACTGAGAATTATGAGTATTAGTTCATAAAAATTTCTATAATTTTTGATTTTTTAAAAAAGGGAAAAAAACAGATCAAATCAATTTGAAATCAGGTTCCAGTGTCCTTGAATAACTTTAGCATACCTTTCTATTTAAAAGTTGTCAGTGTAGTTCACTCAAACCTAAAAACTCTGCTAACAAAAACTTTAAAAATGGAGGTGAATCATCTGGGCACCACAAATGCCTGTACAACCTATTATCACAGCTCACATTCATCCAAAAGACTCTGTGAATGATGGAAGCAAATCCTGTTCCATTAAGACAGAGCCCTAATAAATTAAGCAACTATTACTCTGAATTTTAATCCAAATTTTAACCAGTAATGGCACTTGTGCTTTTTAATCAATGATCCAGCCATATTTTTATTATTTGGGCTTTCAGATAAAGTGGAGGCATGAACTCGAAGCTTTATCTGTAGAGCAGAAGAGGCAGGCTTTAGAAATCTCTTCCTATCTTTGCCTCTTCCCCCTCTCTTTAGTGATATGTCAACTTTTCCACTTCAACCCGGCATAAAAAATATACTCTCTTTTGTATGTTTCTTCCATTTCCACTCAGGATTTTGTATGTGTGAAAATGATGGTACTGGTTGGATGAAAGCCAAAGGTGTACATTCAGCAGCAACCGCTTTCCTTTCTGTTTGTCTGCAAATGTTTGGTTGAGCCCGGAAAACAGGGCACATCATGGTGAATACAAACACAGTAATGGAGAATGAGCTCACAAAATGTTTTAGGGATCATAACACATCCAACTTGATTGCCACATTCTGATGTCAGTCCCTTGAAATCAAAGAACAAGGGTTTCCTCCTACTCCACTGTTTAGCACTGACAAACAATGACAATGGGAACAATATATTATAGAAGAGGATGTCAAGTTTCCCGGTGACAGCAGCCTCTATAGATTTGAATTGAGTGCAGCTCGAAGACAGCTTGTGGTTTTTTGGGGTTTTTTTTTTGTTAGACAGAAAAAAACTCTTGACATCCTTTTACACTTTACCTCTTACTTTTGAAAAACAGACACTTGAACAAGTCCTCCGAGGCTGCTGAAAAGAACCCTGGGAAACGTAGGAAAATGCTAAATACAGAATGAGTAAACAAGGCACGTTGAGGGGAAGGTTATTAGAAACAAGAAAACATGTTCCTACTCGCCCAGTTTCACTTCTGATTCCCTCCCGGTCGCATAAAGTCTTGTGCTACTCTAACCTCCAGTGAACCACGGGTCCATTAAACCCATTCAGAGACACGCACTGTGGGAGAACAGATCGACACGTGCTGCGGCGCTGGGTCACTTACCCAGATTAGAAAGTAATGCCTGTCTGTTACTGCAAGATACTCGAGACCTCTGGGATTTACGTGCGTGTTTGTGTGTGGAAGAGAAAACAGATATGATATACAGGTAGAAATTCAAGGAAGACAACTTCGTATGTTAAATATAGGAACCAAAGACCACACACTTCAAACACACTCACACACACCACCCGACATGGCTCTGGATCAAGAGGGGAGGCTCATCATCACCCCGCACCGTGAGATAACCGTGCAGAAAAGCCAGGGCACTATGGGTAATGCTGCTGATTAATAGCGTTCAGCAGACATTAAGGCGCTATGATTATCTCTCCCGCACTGCGCCTCTCTCTCCTGCTATGCTAATTATTGTGGCGTCGCTCTGAGGGGTAGTTCTTCCCCCCCCCGCCAACATCTTTCCTCGGCACGGGTCGCTCTCTTTTTCTCTCTCCCCCTGCATCCGATATCATTTGTTATCAAATCATCAAAACTCGCTTTTATCAGCCAAATCACTGATGATTAAGTGAAGCAATGGCTGATGACTGACAAAACACTACTAGATGAAGATATTATTAGCCGGATTGGCAAATCTCTGTTTAGATATTTTTCTCGAAACAAATCTCCCTCTGTCTCTCTCTTTCTTTGATTTTGTTACTTGATCTTTTCCATTACGTAAAAATTAATTGGACTTATACTAATGCGGTAAATGGCCAGCTGAGAGCCCGCCAAACAGGTGTCGGATCTGCTGGGCGGTATGGCAGCTTGAGCGAGTTTAAATCACAACATATTGATTCTTCTCTAACAAAGCTGGAATGGAACAAAATATTTGAGTCTACCAGCAATTAGACAGGCTCTTGTTGTTGTGTTGCTGAGACTGTTGTCCAGAAATGCGGCTGGCAGCACACAGCTGCTATAACAAATCCCAACAAATTTATGACAAGCATGTCGCACCTGTAGCGACAGTATAAGGGACATTATTTATTCTAAAAAAAAAAACATTGAAACATCTGTATTTATGCACAACAGACACATTTGCATCCTGACATCTATTCAGTTTCACCTGTCAAATAAAGCAGATAAGTTATGTTTTTGCAATATTTATACTGACACTTCTAATTTGAGCGATTTCAAATAAACCCTTTACCTTCGTACTAACAAGCACCTAGCTATATATCAGGCAGAACTGTCAACGTGGTGCACAACAGCTGAGGCTGATATTGGATCCAGTCCTACTGCTCAGCGAGGGAGGGGATGCCCCAACTTATGAATCTAATGCCAGCACAGTCCACACCGATCGACATACTGGTTTTTGGAGAGGTATAAAATAAGAACAGTTCAGTATGTTTTTCTGTGCAGCCATGATTTAGAGATACCAAAAAAACCTATTTAAAATACCCACAGAGCTGACTGGCTATTCATCACAAGTTATTGGATCCAGTACTTTCGTCTATATAGTAAAGCTCTGTATGAAAGCTTAGCTTAGCAATATTTTCATTTACAAAATCATAAGAATAAAGGTTTTTAAGGAAAGCTTAAGTACTGCGTTTGGCAGAAAACATTTAAATTACTTTAAATTACCATAACTACGCAAAATTTAACTTCACAATGCCACCTTGCTTTTGCAGTAACACTTGTGTTTAGATGTAAGCTTGTTAGCTGGCCATGCTAACATGTGCAGCTTAGATTAGAAAGCAAAGAAAAGACCAGTTTTCCTCATGTACAAGCAACAGCAGTCCCATACATAGTGCTTCAGCATAATAATTACTTAGCTTTAGAACAGTCTTTAGAACAGGTGAGAACATCATTCGCAGAAAAGCTGTGGATCAGTGCTCAAATAAAAGACAGCTGAAAAGTTACTGAATTGAAGAAGTGAAAACCCTGGACACAAGGAAGTGGGTGTGCATGTGAGTGTGTGTGTGTGTGTGTGTGCGTTGCGTGTAGAAATTGGATGCCAGACATTGCAGATCCCCATGCTGCGATAACACACACTCACTGCACACATCACAGACACATGCTCACAAGTCGTGATAGTTCAAAATGAGAAAACACTGAACTCTAACTTAGATCAAAACAAACCTGCCAAATCAGAAAGCGATTTGGATTTAAAGCTAAAAAAGAAAGCTCGGTGCTCAAATCTGATGACTGGCAGGGCCTGTGAAAAACTCGACAGTCTTATTGACTTTCTCCCGAGTCTGCTTGTGACAACGCTGCTGTCACTGTGAGACAAGGCAACATTTTATATTTCACCAGAGGCGAGCCTGATCTGTGGCGCTAACTCAGAATGCCAAATGTCTTGAAATGAGCTCAGGCGACAAGCGAGCACACCCCCTGGTTGTTTCAATCACCGTTCCAGGCACAGTCTCGTCTCTCTCAGGGTCTCTTCTTCCTTGGTGTTTGAAAATAAAGATGATTTACAGGTAGGCTACTGGGGCTGTTCTCTGAGAGGGAAAGAGGTAAATGCGTTATGGTGGTGGCTGGAGCCCTGGCAGGGATTTTTTTCCTGGCCCGAGTACGGTAGTTCTGATCCAGCCTTGAGGGAGCTGACGCTGAAGGCGGGATGACATAGGAGAGCTGACACTTAACATGGACAGGGACAGGAGAGGGCAGACAGGGAAGGTCACCAGGTCCCCCTGGAAGTATATATATGTGCGCGCGCGCATGTGTGTGTGTGTCTGCATGAATGTCTATGATACTGCTATGACTGAAGCAAAGCTATAAATGCCACTGGCATGACGCCCTAGGAGAGAGAACATGTTCTCAGTGTGTTTCTTTGGTGTGTTAATGTGAAGCATATATTGTATGTGCTTGCTCTGAGGATAGTGTGTGTGAGAGAGTGATGTTTTTGCAAAGAGGTAATAGAAGCTGACAATAGCGAGGTGCGTCCCCTAACTCTGAGTGGACAGACAAGGACATGTGACAGCATCCAGGCCAGCTCAACTGTCACCGCCACTCACCGAAAGGCCACAATGATGACAGCAGACGCCAGACAAACACCGACGCTCATGGAACCACTGAGTACACGCTATGTTTTTATATTCACAGCCTTCTACTGGAAAATGAGGATTTGTTGTTTTTTTTTTATGTACACAAACTGTCCATTTCCTACCTGTAATCCAAAAGTGCCTCAGACACAGCGAGATTAAACGCTTATCAGCATGCCTTAGCTCAGGGAGCAACATCCTGAGAAACACCTTCTGACAACCAGTGTTTAATAGACCCATGTCAGACAGATTCCAAAGAAGGAACAACAAACTGGCAACAGATCACAAACTGAATGTTACCAAACTAACTGTTTAGCAGATTAAATATTCCTAGCTGGTTTTAATGTCTTAACTGTTTTCGTTTGCCAGTTTTAGATTTATAAAACTGTTATAAAAAAAATGTTGAATCTTTTGGCTAAAACAAAAAACTACTGTAACACAGTGACGATTCTAGACCCCAGTATTCAGTGTAGGACAGAACGATGGTTTTGTGTTAGCACAGTCGCTTCACAGCAAGAGCACAGTCGCTCGAATCTACTGGTTGCTGCGTGGACTTTGCATGTTCACCCACGCCTGCATAGGTTTCCTATTCTGTCTGTGGGTGTGAATGTGTGCGTGAACGATTGTCTGACTCTCTGTGTTAGCTCTGCGAGAGACTGGCGACCTATCCAGGGTGTGTCCCGCCTTTCACGCTATGGCAGCTGGAAAGGCTCAAGCCCCAACATGACCGTGAATTGGGTAAGCAGAAGAAGATGTCTGACCGATCTATTTTTTACTTTTTTAAAACCAGATGTCACAATTCATGATGGTGGGGTGTATCTGACTAAGAAACCAAGGATACTGTGTGCTTTAACAATAGTAACGTGTGAATCACAAAGGAGACCCGCCTTAAATCATAACCTGATTTTTTATCTATATGCTATACTGAATAATAATTACTGCTTTGATCATAAAACAAAGAGTCATTAAATAAGTGAGGGATCTTTTCTGTGAGATTTAACAAAATCCAAATTCTTGGCATCCAAAGGTGTCGCCCCCTGCTGGCCACTAGAATTAATGTGCACATGATTTATTTCTACTTTTAAAAATTAAAGCGTGGCTTTAACTTTTCTTAAACCCACAAAATCTCTTCTAAGAGTCAATGAGCTGAAAATCACCATTAAACCACTTGGTTCCCCCACAGAGAGGCATTTAAATTAGAGGACAAACAATGAGAGCAGCCAAAGCTCTCTGAGAGAAGCTGTTTCACACTACAAGTCTTTCCCTTTTTACATTTTTACCTTTGATGCTGTTGGCATTCTCTTTCCCCCAAAAGGGGGGTGGGAGTGCCAGGAGCATCCATGCAAGCCTCAGTGTGTTTGTGTGTGTGTGTGTGTGTGTGGCGAACAGGGACCAGCCGCTGGGTCCTGTTCTGTATTGTGGGGTCAATACACATCCTGACAGTCAGTAATTGTACCAGAGGGAGGTGTGGGAGGGCGCCATAATGCAGGTTGACATCTCGCAAGACTTTTAGGCAGCCAAATGCTAGGAGGAAGGAGAGGGGGAACAGAGCGCAGTACTTCAAAACCATCACTGGTAAATATGAGAAGTCATGACCTGAGAGCTGACCCTTATGTTTCTACTTCACTCATCAATTTAAGGCTAATCTGTGAGATAGATACTGCAAGAAACTGTAGGCGTCTTAGCTAAGAAGTAATCCACATCCACTGCAGAATCTGAAATGTTAATGTATTTAACAGTCTCCTGTGTATGCATGCACCACAAATCTGTTTATTTCATATCCCCCCCAACCCCCTCTCCTCTTGAGAAAAAAAAATTTCAGTTTAGCTGCCACTTTGTTATGATTGCATTTTCCAATCTGATGCGATTCTTAATGAAAGGAAAGCCAGCTCTTTTTTTTTTCTTCCTCCCAGCGTTTCCAGGCACTCAGCAGGGAAGCCAGTTGAGAGATGATATCTGATGGCATGACAAACACACAGATGTGTCCACAGACACACATGTTCACACGTGCAGTCTGCATGTAGAAATGTAGGCACGTCCGTGCAAAGAAACCACTAATAGTGTTAATCAAGGCTAGAATAACAGAGGCTTTTTCTGGGGTCTTTCAGCGATGCAGGGTTAATTTTGCCACTGCCACTTGAAAGTCAGCAGGTTGCTGTGCTAATTAATGGAGCATGACTGCTGTCCTCAGGCAAATCCTCACACACGAACACACACCCACATAAACACGCACACTCGCACCCACGCACTCACAGCCACTTTACACACAAATGTTGGCTAACAAATTCTGTCACAAAAACAGGCACAGACACGACAACTTTTAAAGTGTGTGTTTGTTTGGGTGGGTAATCAAGTGACACGCAGCTGCACACTCAATCAGACCAGCCTCAACTGAAACGCAACCACACCCCCAAAAGGTGCAGACATGCACTGTAGCAATTCCTATTAGTCCACATGCACATCCAGAACTTTACATCACTACTTGACTTTGGTTCTCATATTATCTTTTTTGATTACTTCTATTTATGCTAGCTTGCTAGCCAGTTTTAAAGTTTTTTTAATGGCACCATAGTCTTTAAAGCTACAATAACAGACTAAATATAAATTATATACCATTCCTGATACAGATATTTAAGATCTTAAAAGGTGTTAAGTTCTATAGAAGTCTGAGAGTCAGGGTGTACTCACACTAGGCACGGTTGCCGTGAACCGGGCCCGAGTACGATTGTCCCCCCTCCCCACTCCCCCTCTGGCCTGCACTCACACTAGGGTTTCAGCATTCATGCCGGAGCACGCTTACGAGACGCTTACGTCATTATGGTGCAACGGTTTCAGGATAAACAGGAAGAGCGGCGCTCTCGCTGAATGCAATGGAGTCCATCGCTCTGGTTACTTTGTGGAGAGTAATTTCGAGTTGTTTGGTCCGCGGTGGTCCACAGCCTGTTGCTAAACAGGTCTATTGCTTTTGTGGCACGAAAATTTTCACGCAATCGTGCTGCTTGTATGAGGAGGTTGGTTTTGGAGCGTCGCAAAAACGTGACGTCATGCGTCCTGTTCCGTGCTCCAGCACAGTTAGCGCTCACACTACATGCAAACCACGCCCGAGTCCAAGTGAACTGTGCCCTGGCACACCTCTTCCAAGCGGGCCAGGGACGGCTAAACGTACCGCGCCCGGGCACAGTTAGGAGCACTCATACTAGTCAAACGAACTGCGCTTTGGTGGTCAAATGCACTCGGGCACGGTTCAAACTGCCTAGTGTGAGTACACCCTAAAATAGCTCCAACTCCCGCACATTTTCTGACTTCTGTCAACACCTTCCTGGTGAGTTTATCATCATCATCATCGTTTTCTTTCATACTGAATATAGTATGATGTTCATACTGTACTTTGAAATCCCACAAAATCCCAAGTAATTAAAGTTTATCATCTTGTCCACATCTGTCTGCAGCTCTTTACATCCTCAGCTCAGCTCTTTAGGCCTGAAACTTGTCTGATTCGGCTGCTCTGCTCTGGATTTCCCTCCTTATTTGCTCCACTTAGTTCTCTACACTCAGTTCAGTTATGGTTCCCTCACTGCTCTGCACAGCTATTGACCTGCCCACTTATCAATGTGTCCGGAATCCGCTTAGTCTATCAGTGCTGTTGCAAATGAGTATCTTAATCTGATATTTATTTTAGTGTTAATATCTGAGTATCGATTTTCTTGACAACCCTAATACTGATTCAGGTGAAGGAGGTTCAAGATGTTTTGACGCTCTCTCACTGGTACACGGCGTTTATCTCCGTTTAACCCCTTTCCCCTTCTGCAGCGCGAGTGGATAGCGCTACATGAATAAAATGCAACATTACATTGTACCGATTCACCCCCAAGTACTCTGACAGCCACCGCGTCCGGCACAAACCCCGCTACAACAGCTGCTGTACTAACACTAACCAGCTGAAATCAGATCTTCTGGTTGAAGCCCCCACAATGCCAATGAAAAGGGGATGTGCACATCTCCCTTGCAAGCTCATCTGAGGCATCATTGGCCTCCTCAGACCTTGAACCAGGTCCCCTTTGGTCATCTGTTAGACTTTTGTAATAGTAAGGCCACTGCTTTAATTCCACATCCATTACTGTATAATAACCCTGATAGTGTGAGTGTTTGTGTGTGGAGAAAGAGGGAAGGGTGGGGAGTGATGGGCATGGGGGATGCTCAATGTCAAACGCTGCTATCCTTGTACCGTGATGAGTGGGCAAGCTGCTGACATAACCGTGATTATACAGGACCAGCTTGACCTGGAACCACAACTGTAGACACAGGCCACACAAACAATGACACACGAACACATTGCTGCTTCACTGTGAGGGGGACAAAAACGGGACAAATAGCAGGTTGGGAATTATACCAAGGCCAGATGGGACAAGGCAGCACATACACCTGTTCAAAATCACACAGGTTGTCGGCAGACAAAAGCCTGCGGTGCCTAACATGAATCGCACCCTTGTTTTCCATCATGAGGACCTCACACACTGTCATCATGAATCACAGCAAATGAGCATTAAACACAAAAGCCTTTGTCACTAATGTCAGCCCAATATACCACCATGGATTCGGGAGACAGACACTATCTCTACTTTTAAGATCAGGCTTCAAACTTTCCTTTTTGCTAAAGCATATATTTAGGGCTGGACCAGGTGTCCCTGAATCCTCCCTTAGTTATGCTGCAATAGACGTAGGCTGCCGGGGGATTCCCATGATGCATTGAGTTTTTCTTTTCCAGTCACCTTTCTCACTCACTATGTGTTCACAGACCTCTCTGCATTGAATCATATCTGTTATTAATCTCTGTCTCTCCTCCACAGCATGTCTTTATCCTGTTTCCTTCTCTCACCCCAACCGGTCGCAGCAGATGGCCGCCCCTCCCTGAGCCTGGTTCTGCCGGAGGTTTCTTCCTGTTAAAAGGGAGTTTTTCCTTCCCACTGTCGCCAAAGTGCTTGCTCATAGGGGGTCATATGATTGTTGGGTTTTCTCTGTATCTA
>VVHJ01065255.1:3902-15214 GCA_015107715.1 Tylochromis polylepis
AGCTCCCAAAAAATGTTTTATAGCATCGTAAAATACTTGTGATGTGTGGTTTAGTCTAGGGATTTTCTAGGTCATACTTATTTTGCTTAACAAATGCCTAAAAACTCTGTATATCCATTTCCTACTTTGTGAGCATCAACAATTCTTTTTCTCAAGTCTGGACTGAATTCTTTTTTTTTTGTTTTTTTGCAAAATGCTTTTAACTTCATAAGCTTTGAGCGTTACAAAGTTAAACCACATAACAGCACAGCATGGTTTGTGCTATAGCTCGATAAAAGGTCACTTTTTCAGGGACTGAATAATGTTGATCTGGGGGGGGGGGGTGTTTTGTTTTCTTCTGAAATAAATCTGTTATTGTGTAAAAATATAAATAATTTATGCTTTCTCAAGAAAACTAATATATTTAGAAATTCTCTGTTGAAAATACTTTGTTCTGTTAAAAAAGCACTTGGGAAAAGTTTGAAAAGAAGTTTCAACTAAAACAGCTATATGATCACAAATTTTCATGTTAAAAATAGGTAAACCATATCAAAAAAACCAAATTGTAAGTGTGTCCATGTTCTTTTGTGGGACCAATGATAGACTGCATAACACTAAAAGCATGAAGTAGGTTTGACCCTTACTAGTGTTGCACAGATGAAGTTTAGCTTTTGAAATTCATGAGCTGAACTTTAGAGGTGAAGAAATACTTCAACATGAACATCTTATTTGCTAAGAATCTAGCCTTAAGCAAGACAATACTAGTAGGAAATGCTGGGTTGAGCACAGCTGTTCACAAGACCTACTTCAATCTCTGTAGGCTTCATTAAATTGACTCCACTGCTGCAAAGGCAGGGTGAGTGAAATCGGGGAAGTTGGATCTTCTCACCTGACCCTGGTGTCAGTGGGTTCCAAGGAGCGCCAGGAGACAAAAGTGCCAGTGAAATGATGCAAATTCGTCTGCAATGCCTTGGGAAACAGTTGTTTTACTCCCAGATGACAGATCAAGGCATGTTTTCAGCATTTACCCTGTCACTTTAAGCACTTCCTTTTAACAAACTATAAACTTCATCAAAAGCAAATTTTAAGCTAATGTTAAAAGTAGAAAGGGTGACTGTCTCTAAAATTCAAAGTGGGAGCTGATTCTACAAGAGAGGGGCCTGAAAACTGAAGGCTCTTGTTCTACTTTTAAAACAATATGGTGACAATACTGTGAGATCCTTAAGATAAACTATATTGCCAAAAGTTCCCACTAAACCCATCAAAATCTTTGGATTTGCATGTTCCAATCACTTTCATGAGCACAAGTCTACAAAATCAAGCACACAGACATGCAGACTCCTTCAGCAAACATTTGTGAAAGAATGGGTCGCTCTCACAAGCTCACTGAATTCCAGCATGGTACCGTGACAGGATGCCACCTGTGCACTGAGTTGTGAAATTTTCTTGCAACTAAATATTCCACAGTCCTGTCCCTTTTCTGTCCTGTTTCAAATAAAAGGAGAAAAACTGTCAAATAGTGAGTTTCATTATTTTCCCAAGAAAAATCAAACATATTAAGAGTGGACAGCAAAAGTATCAGCTATTAGCTAACCTACTTCATGTTAGGTGAGTGCACCGGTTTGTAAAAATTAACAAATTGCGGTATTTTAAACCTTGCTAAATAACCTCTTTTACAAAAAATATGAAAACATAGCAGTCATATTGCTTCAAGGTATTTCCTGATGTTTGTGCCTTTTTACCATTTGTCACTTGCATTTCAAGTCTCAACCATCTCTAGGACAATTAAGTGGCATAACCAAAGTGATTTTTTTCACAGAGCTTTGTGAGACTTCACAATCACACAGTTGCATAAACCCTTTGGTCTGGATTTTATTCTTTTTAAACCATTTTGTCCTCGATGTGTCAAGTGAGAAAATGTTCCCAGGCACAGATGCTCATTAATACAAAGAATGAATATCTAAGAACACCTCAGAGGGATCGGACAAAAGAAATCCTAGTTGTGGAACAGCAGAATATTTATGTGAACTTTACTTTACCTCATACTGAACTTCAGTTCACTCATTCACTCTTATACTCTGTTTCATATTTCTAATACAAGCAGCCATTCATCTCTTTGTAAGGCTAGAATTACATTCTTTCTTCTTTTTTTTTTCAGCCAAGCATGACATTCTGATTTACATTTTGGCATGGTGGGGTTTTTTATTTAGCCATAAATAGTGTAACGCTTTATCTCTGTAACACACATTTACAAACACAATTTGTTCTCACTTTTTCCTCCATCTCTTAATAATCTCTGTTTCCCTGTATCTTTTTCTTTGTTTGTTTCTATGTACACATGTTGATTAAACTATACTTCAGCAGAGCTGAAATGTCAGACATTGCATCCTTGTTTTGGAAAAAGAAAAGTTGGTTACCCTCAGCTCCCAAAAAATGTTTTATAGCATCGTAAAATACTTGTGATGTGTGGTTTAGTCTAGGGATTTTCTAGGTCATACTTATTTTGCTTAACAAATGCCTAAAACAGTCAATCAAACAACAAACAGATCAAAACAGAAAGCAATACTTAGCACAGAAATATGGTATTTTTGATCATACTGCCCACTGCTATTTAATTTTAAGGACTGCACAAATTTGGACATAGTCACACTAAAGTATAACAAGATTTATGTTTGACACAGTTGCTCCAGTTGAACATTTATCCACAATAATGGACATGTATTTCAGCAGAATATGTGTTCAACCTCCAAAGACCTGTTATCAAATTTTAATGCTCTCTTTCTATGTGACTTACATCCATATTCCCCTGAACATGCCAAATCCTAATAATAATAAATAATAATAATACATTTTATTTATAGGCATATGTCAAAATACTTACAAGCAAATAAATAACAAAATCACAGTACGGATAAAATCACAGTTGAAGACATCATAGATTTAAAATCAATACATCATAAAATTAAAATCAAACAGAATAGGCAAGCTTTACAAGATGTGTTTTAAGGCTGGCTTTAAAGACAGGAAGAGGATCAATGTTGTGAATGTGGTGTGGAAGAGAGTTCCAAAGACAAGGAGCCACTCAGCCGAAAGCTCTAAAGCCCATAGTTGTCAGGTAAGCAGATGGTATAATGAGAGTAACAGAGAATGACGATTTTAGAGCACAGCATGGTACTCTGAGATCCTCATCCTCATCCAGTGATGGCAATATGTGAAAGGTCAGAGAGATATGAAGGTGTAAGATTATGGAAAGACTTAAACGTAATAAGCAAAATCTTAATTGCTTGATGCAATATTTTATAGGAAGCAAGTGAAGATGTTGAAGGACAGGAATAATATGTTCCATAGAAGGGGTTCTGGTAATAACATGAGCAGCTGCTTTTTGGACCAGCTGACTAATCAATATGGAATTTAACTAGATTATGCACAAGAATAACAGTACTGTGACCTGTAAGAGATGGGCATAGCTGATTAACATGATTTTAGTGATATGCATTTCAAAATTTAAGGAGCTATCAAAAACAACACCAAAGCGCTTAACCTGGAGGAAGGAGCAATTTGAGAATTATCAGTGCACAGAGAGAATTTTTCACATTTATCCAGAACAGTTTAGGTTCCTACCTAATGTCGAATTAGGCTTAGTGGACAAATAAAGCTGGGTGTCATCAGCATACATGTATGCTAAATTTCCTAAAAATATGACCTAAAGGTAAAAATAATAATAATAATAAATAGAAGGGGGCCTAAGACAGATCCCTGGGGAACATGACTGACAAATGGGCAAGCTTGCGATCTGATTACGATGTGAGAGATACAATTTGAGAACGTATCAAGGCAGAGCTTAGCTCAAGGAGCACAAGTATGGTTAACAGCACATAGTCAGCTGCTATCAAAGATCATTTGTGATTTTGACCAGGGCTGTCACTGTACTGTGAAGTGGCCAAAAACCAGATTGTAATTGCTCAAATTGTCATGGTCTGGGTGAGCATCTAGTGTTTTTCCACCGTTTTCCTATTTTCTCCGGTATCTGCCCAGTAGGTGGAGCCTCGAGTGGCATTGTCATCTATTCTCCGCCAGTTCATCAGCTACCTTACATTGGTAACAGGCCTCATTGTTTCATGTTTCATGTCAATGCTTTGTACTTACTTCGATTTCCTTCTGCCTTTAATAACCTCGTCAAACCATAATTCAACTCACCTGCAGCTCGATACTCTGCACGCTGGTCTCCACGGCAAGACTCACTGCTTCCCCTCTGCAGCTCGCTTCTCGGAACCAGACATTTCACCGCTCTCACCTGCCTGTCCTCCTGTCACTCTCTCTTCTGTATCACAGGAAAAAGCAAGATCAGAACTTCTTACTTTCACTCACCATTCAGGACACTCATCTGGCAATCTCCCCACCAGGATTATGCTCTCCACCAGCAAAGTAAGCCACTAACTCAGTAATCTTCACCTCACCAGTCCCAGCTTCCCTGGCTTAGTTCATAACCTCACTCTCCCTTTCTTTACATTATTGTCAGAGAGTGTTCCCTTTGTGTCATTGCTTACCTTTGTGTTTGACAATAAAGCTTGTGAAAGACCTTATCGCTGTCTAGTTTGAATCTGCATTTGAGTCCACTCCCATGTACTGACCTCCTGGCCCCCGTGACACAAATAGATGATTATTAATAAGGTAAGACCAGACCTGAACAGCCAGAGATTAAGGAAGAATAATTAATGTCAGTAAAGTAGAGAGAGAGGATAAACACGATTTAGCCACCTGAGTGGGAAGTGGGTCAAGGCTACAGGTGGAAGGTTTAGATTTCCTAATAAATCCAGATATTTCCTGATAAAAGTCAGGAGAGTGAAACTAGAGAGGAAAGAGGAAGGGGGGTCATACAGTGTGCCATATGTGGAATTATCTAGAGCCAACTGCCTATATATATTACTAATCTTAGTATTGAAAAAGGCCATAGAAATATTGCACTGCTAAGTGCAGTAAAACTGAGATGGAAAATTGTCAGGTGGCCAAAGAATGTTGTTTACAGTAGAGAAAAGATTCCTAATATTCCCTTCATCAGACTTGATTAATGTTCTATAATATTCAGATTTAGCTCTAGACAGAGCGTTCTTATAGTGGTGCATGTGTTCATAGTACAAAGTATAATGAACAACAAGACTGTAGTTCATTTACACCTACAGGCCACTCTTTCAATGATGGTTTGCTGGTTTGAGAGGGGAGTCAAGGAGGCCATTTATGTAAAAAGGGAAAGACCACTTCTGAATCGAGGAGATGGCCTAAGAGTGCATCTTTCACCATCTTACAGTGCTGTGATTGCAGCCATTCCCCACCTCTGTGAATGGTACTGATGGCCATCAATGGTAAACTTGAGAGATCAATGGTCACTGATCAATGCTCATAACAATTTGCATATTAATGACCATGAAACTGACCTCAAAGCCCATTGTTCATTCAATGGTGCTAGTTTCAGCCATTATGCAAATGTACTGTTTATAAGGTTGGGGAAACTGAGTTAGCAAACTCAGAAAATTCATTTAAAAGTCCTTAAAATTTATCTTGGTTGGGCAATACACTGTAGCAAGTACAGTGGCAGTAGGCCCATTGATCTGTAAGACAACGAAGTGTACTAAGGCACAGTTTGAGTTGATATTTTCCATTTCTCGTTGTAAAGTACCACGAGACCAGTCAGAGACTAATCAGTCAGCAGATCACAGAGCAGAGGAACCTTACTGGTGAGGAAATGGACGTTAAAAAGCCAGGAGAATTTGTTCGTCCCAACTGTGGCGTCAGCCGACATTGCCAGGCCAGCCAGCACACTGTGGTTAACAGTCAGCTGATCTCCATAGAGGTCGAGGGAGAGTAGACCAGAATGATTGTATTAGACTTTGATTATGATAGGTGAAATTCCATCGAGATCCCTGATGAGTGTATTTCTGACAGGGATGACATAAAATATTCAGGCGATGATACAGTGCCGGTGGTGGTTCAGAAGGATGAAGCTGAAGTGGAAGAAGTTCGCCTGGCATGTACTGAAATACCAGTGTCACTGAGTGGAAAATGGAAACCAGTGTAATCCAGGTGAGCAAGCGCCACAGGAACACTGCCAATTTGCATCATTAAATTGTATAAATTTCCAGTTGGAGAAAGTCAGCGTGACAGCAACAAAATAAAAACAGTCGGAAATGACATAGTATAGCAACTCTGAGATTAATTATAGCAACGAGCCGCCAGGAAATCAAGGTGACCGTGAGGAGGAAACACAGTGCTAAACAGAAGCCCCCAGTACACCACCAACCCATTCAAATTCTGTTCATGTTTGGTTATTGGCAACTAAGAAGCTAGAGACACCATCGACCATTGTTCACTGTCGTCCAGGGGCCGAAGGAGGCAACACTGAAAGAACGCTGAAACTGCTGGCTTAGGATAAACATAGACTTTGTAAAATGAAAATTCATGTCAGCAGTAATGACACCAGGCTGTGTCAATCAGTGGTCACTAAAATTAATAATGAATCATGTGTAACTATGCCAAAAGGGAAAAAAAACACACACACACACACACACACAACTGTAGTTTTCGCCAGTTTCCACCCCAATTGTACGAGGAGTGACATATTTATCCTAATCTTCTCCGTAAATAGTTATCCAAAACATTATGTGGGTTTTATAGATAATGAGGAAACTTTCCAGGAAAAACCTGATAGTCAGGACACTAAAGACCTTGTTCTGACATATGGAGTCATTTGTTCTAACATATGTCCTTCAGTGCACATATTAAACAAATATGTAGAAATGCTTTCTTGGATTTGCACAATATCTCTAAAATTATCAATATCTTCTCTCAGAGTGATGCTGAAATATTAGGTCATACTTTTAGGCTGGACAATGGTAATTTATTATTATCAGGTTGTCCTAAAAACTCCCTGAAAAGCTTTTAGTTCATCCAAAATGGTGCCGCAAAAGTACTGACAGAGACTAGAAACAGAGTGCATATTTGTCCCATACTGACTTCTCTTTATTGGTTTCCTGTTAAATCCAAAATAAAATTTTGAATTCTACTCCTCACATACAACATATTGAATAATTAAAGAAAAATAATTTAATTAATTAATTTAATTTTCTCATTTTAAGGTCAGACTGTCCTTTTTCATGAAGCTCAATGATAGCGCTGGATCCGGTAACCTTGAACTCTCCTTACATACAGTTATGCTTCACTAGGTTTGGCTGCTGAGGGCAGTGTTTCTTCTTCACTCACATCTTTTTATTTGACATCAAGTTATAAACCACTTTTAATTTAATCATTAGTTATCATTAATCTCTGGCTCTCTTCCACAGCATGTCTTTTGTCCCGTTTCCCTCCCCTCATCCCCAACCAGTTGCAGCAGACTGCCGCTCCCTGAGCCTGGTTCTGTCATAGGTTTCTTCCTGTTGAAAGATTTTTTTTCTTTCAGCTGTTGCCAAGTGCTTCCTCATAGGGGCTTGTCTGATTGCTGGGTTTTTTCCTATATAAATGTAGGGTCTTTACCTTACAATATTAAGCACCTTAATCCCACACTGGGGACATTCATGTTATAGCAGCACAAAGGTCAGGAAGAAAAAGTGAATTAGAGATGTATTAGAAAACTAAAAATAGAAAAAAATAGATACGAAAAAATTGTGTACAAATAAAAAAGTTAAAATACTAAGAGTAATTTGTATTATCTACAAACAGTTGCTATATCCAGTAAAATACATTTACAGAGATTTTTGTACATGTGTAGTGGGAGTGAAAATATATATACGTACATTTTAGCAAGTATCTGTATAGCCTGACTGCTGTTGGGATGAAGGACCTACGAGAACACTCTGTCCTACACAGTGGCTGTAACAGTCTGTAACAGAGCTGCTGAGGCCACTCTTGTTGTGATTTGGCACAATATAAATAAAATTGAACTTCATTCATTCATTATTGTGCATCTGGTATCAGCAATACAACTTTTAAAATGAAAAGGTCACGTTTCTCTTTCAATTTTTACCATTAATACTGTAAGATAAAGACTCTACAATAATACAGATAAAATTAATATATTCAGTCAAGTATTCAGTATGCCCACCTTAAGACCTTTCTGTTCTACATGCCCTTTACTCCCAGCCTAATATACCAAAGCGCCAGATAAGAACACGGCAAGTTAATGTATAATCTTAGACAGTTTATATTTATAACAGTTTATATAATTTAAAAAAAACAACAACAGAAAAACTGTGTTCCTATGTATTAACATAACACATGGAAGATTCAACATAAATCTATGGCTGGCATTTGAAATGGAAAACAGAAAATTTATCAATATCAAAACTACAATTGCTTTCAAAGAACACTCTCCCCTCTCCCTATTGATTTAGTTTGACAGTTTCCTTCATATTGACAAATCTAGGCAGGGGGAGCTGTTTTCCTGCTTCCTCCAGTGTGCCATCCATCTGCCAAAACCAGTATCTGGGCAAACCGCACATTTAAATAGGACAAAAATCATCATCATCTAAGACAAATGGCCGATACAGACGTAGCAAAGCATCAGCAGCACACAGCTGTCTGATGCAGACTGATGCATGATTTATCAATATATTTAAAAACAACAAATTTGTTTTGGGCATTCGTATTTCATTGTGTCTGCACACAACTTCAAATGTATCTAACATTGATTCCAAGAAAGAGCACTGGCTACACTCAAAGTTTTGTTTTATTTTTATTTATCTGGATGTCTTAATGTAGGAAAAGTATTTTGGTAGTTATGCTTTTTTTAAAACTTTGAACCGTCTTCGGTAAATACATTTGAAAATGTATGGAATTTAAATTAATAGCATGTATTTTTTTATATATCCTTTAAATTGGTGTCAAATTGACAATAAATATACATTAAATAAATAATACATTGGCTCTGAATACGTCAGATCAACACTAACCAACTCCACTGTTTTCTCAGTGAACCAGGTCATATTAACAATACATATGGACAATATGTATACAATAATATCTGTATTATTGTAGGGACGTTACCTTTCAATATTAAGCGCCTTGAGGGGACCGTTGCTGTACACCATATTAAAAAAATTGAATTGAATACGTACAGCTAATGGAGCAGCCGTAAGAAAAAACACTAGCCTTTGTAGAGCTGTAGATATGCAACCCCAGTTAAATCAAAGTGCGCTGTTCTTCTAGAACGTATTCATTGTCATTGCCATAAAAATGAAAGGTGGGCAGAAGTAGTTATGTTCTAAAACAGCTAATCCTCTTAAAATCTTCAGCCTCAGTCACGGGGGGCTGAAGCCTATTCCAGCTGCTATAGGGCAAGAGACAGAGTTTCAATTTCTGAGTCATTTCCACCTACGAGAGCATCTCTCTCAAACGTGGAGAGGTCTGCTAAGTCATTTTCATTCTCTCGAGCATCAGTAGATGGGTTTTTTTTCCACCCACTTTAGCACTGACAGTTGGGTCATTTCATCAAGTTAGCAAATTTTTAGAAAATTCTTCTGCTTGACAATCTCCAATTTGCATTTAAAAAATGTATAGCACAAAGGTTGAACATAAATAATTATAGCTGCTGTCATGGTCCCTCTGCCCTCCTTATCTGGCTCACCATTTTCTCTCTGTCTCTCTCCCTCTCCCCTCTGTTCATGTGAGTTTTACGTGAATGTGTCACTAACCTGGCCTTGTGTTTCAGGTGCAGGTGCTCCTGGGTTCTGGCCCTTCAACCCATGGTAATGAGCTCACTTGTTTGGAAACAGCTCGTCTGCAGTACTATTAAAGGTGGACAGTTGCCTTCGGTCTTTATTGGATTGTTGAACTAAGCAGCGTTAGTAAAATTGGCGCTCTTATTTGCTGTGTTGCTCGCCTTTGTACTGGTATGTTACTTAGCCTTGGTTCCTCGGTACAGAAAGCGCTCGTGGTCAGAGAGAGAGGTCTGAATGTTTCTGGATATCTGTGATACTAAGGAGTTATTTTCCTCTGCAGTGGTCTCTGGATTATCATGAGGCAAGTCTCTTTTTTTCTACTACTGGATGATCATCATTTAACTAGTCTTTATCTAAACTTGAGGGTAATGTCTCATAAGCAACAACTGTAGAAAACATGGGTGACCTAACAGCACCCCCAAAATTAAGCCTAAACGTTTCTATTGCCCCCTGATGTCTGGCTGCAGTTTAGGTCATAAACCCCACCTCCTCCATATTAGCAGGTGGGACTGGGGTCAAAATAAAATAAAAAAGTTCTCCTCAGATAAATTTTTGGTCTCCTTTCTCATAAGTTTGATTCTAATTACAATCATAATGCAGTTGGGATGCAACATCATCGTGTCAGCTGCAGTCACAGAGAAACTTGCGTATCTCTGTTCTGGAATGGCAGAGCTTCTGAGAGGAGGTCCAGTGTTTACTTTCCAAAACCACACTGACTGTTTCAAACTGACAGCATGAGGTGTTCCACAGTAAACAGGACTACCTCACAGGAGGACCCGAGGCCCTACTGCACTTTTTCGGTAAGTTAAATATGTTTGCAAGCTAATCAGTTACTAACGTCCTTACCTAGCTAGCTAAGATGAGCAGCCAGCTGTCGGGGAAAGCTGTGTTCATCAGCTAATCCGTGCACATGAATGAATCTACCCTGACAAAAGAAAGCACTGTGAGCTTGAATGTTCATTAAAGTCAGTGATGTAGTTCAGACATTAGCTCTGCTGCTCTGACTAAATGAAGGATGTTCAGACCTGCAGCTGAAGATGAGGCACTGAACTGGTTTATACAGAGAAAAGTCACTGGGCTGCTCAGTTACCAACTACCGTTATTGTGCTTTTATTATGGATATTATGCTGTAAGACCAACAGGCTGGACTCTTCTTCATCTCCTGTGCAGAGCTGATTATTAAATATGTGCAAACAGCAGCATGTTTCTGTGTCTCTCATCTGTAAGGACAGTAACACCAAATTTTTTAAAAAGCTTGCACTTCAATAAGCCCTCATTAATCCTTAACGGCAGATTTAATAGCGTTTTAACTGAAGATGAAAATGTTCTCACAATATCCTTCACTCACAGACTGCCTGTAATATCAGTTCCAGTTTCCAACCAATGACTCAGTTTGTTACTAACACAGCTTATGTCCACAAAAGAAACTGGATTAAAATAGCAAAGCCCAATTTTTATGAACTACAGACTACCTAAACTACGGATGTTTGGCAGCTTAAGTTTTCCTTTTCACATAAATGGTGAAGGAGGCCATTTACGTGAAAAGGGAAAGACCATCTCTGAATTGAGGAGGGGGCCTAAGGGTACATCTTTCACCATCTTATAATGCTGTGATTGCAACCATTC
>VVHJ01065258.1:8945-25965 GCA_015107715.1 Tylochromis polylepis
TTAAATGAATGGAGGAGGTCGTTATGCCCCAGAGCCAGCCATTGGCACTGACACAATGGCAGTGATACATGGGGAAGTTTTAGAGGCGATAATACAGGGCAATATTGGCTTTGTTTGGATAGCGCCTCGCATTCATGACACAATTGATGCGGATAACTGCAGGCTGTTAACAGTGAGTGATTTTTAGCAGACACAATAAAGGATGGCATTATTCTCACTGGCTTCAGAAAAAGTGTTACACAGGCTGTTATCTGCCTCTGGTAATCCAGGAAAAGAGAGGATAAACATCTATTTTTAATAAAAAATAAATAAAATCAGAGTAAATAAATGCAACATCAACTGTAGCACCAGCAGTGTAAAGTTTAAACATTTATCATAAAATAGGTTGTGGAAGAGTTAAACACACACATTATACAGCGCAGTTTGTGAAATGGTCTCGACCTACTCTGTCGATTCTTGTTTCTGGACATGAAAACATGAAAGTCCCAAAATCTTTTGTCCCCGAACCCCATTTCTCATCTTAATGATCATACATCTTTGTGTCCATGTACATGAAATTAATATTTTCCACTTTTAAAAGGCAGCTGGAGGCGTTGATGGTGCACTTGGACATTTCACTGCTCACAAGACCCAAGTTAAAGCTGTAACAGCTCACAGATTTTTAAACATTCTAGGGTCTATGCTTACTTATAGACTATACTTACTATACTTGCTTTATATTATTTACTTTGTTAAGATTAGGTGTTCAAGAACGTTTTGGTTAGGAATTAAACTACGGGTTTTGTTTGGGTTAAAGTACCATGATTTTTTTTTTTTTTTTTATTGCAATGGTGACGCATCCCCGTTTTGTCTGGGCTGGATTTGTGCTGGAGACACAAAATACACTCCCTGTTGGAATGCATTACTCACAAATTTGTGCTGACCGTTCCAAAAAAAAGTCAGTTCTTCTCCGTGTACACAAACAAATGATTCATTTTTCATAACGGATTGATGTTTTTCTTGAAGACCAGGCTTTTTTTTGTTGCTCGATAAGAATAGAAGTATGGATGGGTGCCATCAGTCTTGAAATTATGATGTCAGTGTTGGCGTTTCCACCTCTGGACCTTTTAGCTGAACCTTCTTCCTTGGGATGTAAAGAATTTGTATACAAATGTCTGCAATCTCATGTTGACGTATAGCACCCCCACAGCCAGCACGCTGCCACCCACTGAGCTCTTATTGTGTTAATAATGCAGGCATAGATATGACACAGAGATACTGAAAGTAAGGCACATGAGTTATGCTACAGACACTACTATGTTAGCAAAGCTGTGGTGAAACACACGGTTCATCTGAGTATCTTTTTTTTTTTTTTTAACCAGTTTTTAAATTAAGGGCATGTTTTTGTGTTGGTGTAAGCAGCAGAGTGTAAATGGAAGATGGTACAAGGATCTGGTCATGGTGTTTGTGCTGTTTGATGAAAGCTGTAATATTTAAAGACACCTCAGGTAACATTTTAAAACTGGAGATGCATTAGGATAAAAGAGTTCACCTTTTTTCACAATCTAGTCACAATCAAGGGATCTACAAGGTTGCACTCGTGTTGATGTTGTTGGTCAGCGTTTGCTTAAATAGTTTCTTGGTTTCAGAAATATTTTTGAATCATCATAGCCTTCATAAAGAGGGAAAAATTGCGCCTTTGTCAATAAAATGTGTGAAATCAGCAAAAATGCCTCATCTAGATTAATCTGCAAAGAAGTAGTATGGTTTGTGCTTCAGCTGAGCCTTTTTCATTCGCCACACTAAGCTTTTATGTACTAAACAATACTAAATCCCAGGAGGTGGCAGGTTTAGTGTCTTGCTCAAAGGCGCTTCAGTAGGGCGTACACTTGCTGGCATGCAGAAGCATTTAAAATTCCAGCTCTGTGGTTGGTGCCCATGTTCATTAAAGCCACTTTAAAATCTTTTAAATTCCTCTAAACATGTGTTTCTCGCCCTGCCACATCTGAGACAAACTGCACATTTAAATGCAACTTCAGCAAAAAATGAATTTATTCTTTTTCTTTTTGTCATTTTTTTTTTTTTTTGAAGCGTTTGCGTCGCCCCTGATGGCGGCAAGGGAGGATTTGCGGGGCGGACTTCCATGGAATTTGCCAAGTTGCAGTTAAGAGTTACACTGCTGATCAAAGATTGTGGTTGATAGTATGCTAATGTATGCAAATTGTAATGATATACCAGTGGTTTTGCGCAGACACACTCACGCACAATTCTTGATGACAGTGTTGTTTTGAGGCTAATGGGCTGTGTAAACGGTTGCTTTGAAGCTGATGGTCCTGATAGAAGTTGGAGTGAAATGAGCTGAGACCTTGGCAGACGGGAGAAGCATCATGCTAAAGTAAAATATCTCACAGGTTTTTTTTTTTTTTATTTCTACACTTTATCTTTCTCTCTGCGCTGGTTCTCCATTTCCTTTTTCTTTCCTTATAGGGAGGTCATTTATTGAATTACATCATTTGCACTTTATATCTTTCCCTCCTTCACAATTTCTAAAGAGGTACATACTCGAGTTATTAAATCAGTTATTTATAAACTCAATTATCCTCCCTTCACTTGCTGTCTTTTGGTCTCTCTTGCTATTTGTTTTCCCTTCCAGCTCTCTCTCTCTTTCTCTCTCTTTTTTTTATATTATTGACTCTCCCGGGACTCGTTCTCTTCAGCTCTTTATCGTCTCTCCTCTCCTCTTATCTTGTCTTGTTGCCTCGCTCTCAAACTCTCCGGAGAGAGCCTGGCAGATTGTTTCAGTGCATGAGACCAGATAATCACTCTGCAGTCATTATGTCAGCTATTCTCTTCTTTTCTCTCGCTCTCTACTCCTCCTCCTCCTGTCTGCTGGAGCTCTATTGATGTGGAGAAACGCTTTGTCTTTTACAGTCGGACATAGCTCAATAAAGCCTCAGATGTCGGGGCCGAGCGGCAAAACAAAAACACTCACGGTGTGAAAATTATTGTATTGATTATCCGCTGTGTATACATCGTGTATACAGCTAGAAACGGAAGCTGGTGTGGCGAGCATCTCAGAAGGATTACATACTTTAGAAAACGCTATATAAAGAACTACCTTGACATTTCATGCCAATGTGCACCAGTCCCCTGTCCCCATAAACTGTTGCACAATCGTGTTTAGGTGCAAACTCGGCCCCGGAGAATCCAAAGATCATTTATCACACAAATGTTTACGCCTCAGAAAGAACTGCTCTGCGTCGTGCCAGTCGCATACCTGCTAATATTTCAGATTCTGTGTTAACATCGCTGGGTCCGCGTAAACTTCTGATCGGGCCTTTTCAGACAGATGAAGTCTTCTAGACTAAACACAAGGTTTGAGGGTTTTTAAGAGGAGCTGACCAGGGCGGCGCGAGCGGGTCCAGCCGTCTTGTTCGGATCCAGGCAGCGCTGATTTTGAAATCGGAAAATTCCGCCTCAAAGTCTGAACGAGGCTCCTGCCAAGGAATGCCTCTGCGCCTCGAAGCGAGCCCATAACATTTGAGAGATTGATGTTACCTGAGAGGCCTTACAGCCTTTAGTGCATATGTGTGCGTGTGAATGTCCTTTTTAAAAAAAATAAAAAATTCCATAAGGGAGAAGTGAACTGATGAGCCCCGAGTAACACTGGCATGGTTAAAATCACTCTTTAAAAATAAATCATGACTATTGTGAGTCCTCCACATGTATAGTTTGCTTTATTTTTGGCTTGTAGTTGCTTGTTTTACTTCAGCAGTCTTCATTTGTTCACCTTTTACCACTTTTAAAAGGGGAGACAGCACATAAAACCTTGTTACACTTATTTATAGGCAGTCCATTGGGATGAAACGACTTTAAGCTGAGCACCGAAAGAAAAGCTATCCCCTTAAGTCTTTCTAGAGTAAAGAGGAAAAAAACAATCTGGACTCACTAGATTCCTTTCTGTCTTGCTTGGTTGGGTACAACAGTATAATGTAGTTTAGTCTCTGTAGGTGGTTTCTTTGTTTTCCCTCCTTGTGTTCATCACATAAGTCAAATAAGAGACGGATATAGACAATGTATTTGCACTTTTTCTTTTTTAAATCCTCCTGAAATGTTGTCTCACCTTCAGTATTTAATTCATTGGAACTTCACCTGTATACTGGTTGTGTCATCTCCGAAGTGATTCTACTCCCCTGTTATTATTCTAAGCCTCCTCAGTTTCTTCTATCTCCTGTCTCTGTTTGTGTGTTTCAGGTGGAGTGGATACAACAGCAGGTGGTGAAAAGGAGGATCAAGAGGGATTTCAAACAGGCCCCGCCCCTTTCACAATCAAGCCCTGCCCACAGCAGCCCAGCCCAAAACAACATATTCTATAATGATGCCAAGTGGAACAGTATGTGGTATATTGTAAGTCCAGTGCATATTTATACCAGGCTTCCTCTCTGTTTACACCAGACAGAAGAATATAACAAGGGCTGCAGCCCATGAACTCGGTGTATGCAGCACTCATCTAGTCTGCTCAGAGGATTGCATCCTGTTCTTTGCCCACATTTATCCAGTTTGTGGGTCAAAGGTCAGGTTAGGTCACGGCATTGTCCTGATTACTGCAGTTGAGCTGAGGGATTTGTGTGTGCGTGCGTGTGTGTTTGTTTGCATGTTATACTAAATAAAAGAATGAAGATGTAGGATTCCCCCCCCCCCCCATAGAGAAATGCTTATGAAGCCCCACAAAGATGTTTCAGAAAAATGAGCAGAATTATAACAGCTATTTTCTAATCTTTGAAAAAAGGATTGCTTTTACAAAAATATAACGGGGCTTTGATGAGAATTATTAGGGAAGGATTGCTCTCAAATAAGGGAAGCTTGTACATTTTGGCTTCATCATTGGAGCCTTGGAAAAATCCCGGCATTAATGATGAAATTTAGCTTTTATCTGAACTCTAATCGAAACAAGTAAATTGAGGGTCAAGGTTCTTTTTTTTTTATTTGTAAGAATTTGTCACAGGAATGCCCACACAGAGACGCATACATGTCTCTGTGGGGGGGGGGGATACTTTTTGTGGTCTCTCTTCTTTTACATTGCACAGATTTGCTGGCTTATCACCACTGTTTGCATACACCCTCAGATCATTGCTCTTTAGTTATATGTTTGTGTGTGCAGTCGAGTGTTCCCAGTTCTGTCAATTGTTAACTCAGTGTAGATAACTGCTGATACTTTGACCAGAGGTTTTATATATTTTTCAGACTTTTAGAACTTGTGTGTGTTTTGAACCTTGGATGGAAAACAAGCTTCCTCCGGTCATTCCCATCAAAGTGACCTTACACAGCCTGACAGTTCTGTCCAGATGTATAGTTTGTATTTAATGTGAGTGCAGTGCAATATTACACCATTAATTGTTAGAAAGAACTAGAATTTTATTGACCTGTGTGAGAGGCATAGCAAAGTGCTTCTTATCAATGAATAAAGTGTGTGAAGGACTAATTTAGGTTTAAACATTACACATCTAAATGTCACTTTAACCTTTAGAAAATAAACTATAGCTTGTGATACATGCCTCTGAATAAGATTTGCTGTGAACAATATTGAAATGCCAGTGTTACACTCGGCAACAGTGACCATGTAGTTGTTTTTAATGAAGATGGTGTGGGAGACGGGACCAAAAAAAATCCTGTCTGTGCTAGATGAAACGATATCTATGGAAAGCTGATGCCTGCCTCCTGAATTGTCACGCTCCAGTAGAAGCAGAGTGTGTGAAAGCAGAGGCACATCTGCTCATGTTATCGATCTGCCGCTGCCAGTTTGGGAGAGATTGGTGAATATTTGTGAACTAGGCGGTGTTGTCTTTAGTTGCACACGGCACACTGCTCCAGTGGTGTAGCTCCGATTGCGTTCTACAATCTACAGATGATGCATGTTAGCTTAATTGGTGATTTTTAAATTGGCCGCAGGTGTGGATGTGAGTTATTGTCTGTCTTTCTGTGTTAGCCCTATAATGGGCTGGCAACCTGTGCTGCCGTTTAGCCCTGTGTTGTGCCTGCAGCCTTGAAATGGATAAAGGTTTAAGAAATTGGATGGATGGATGTCTTTGGTTGCTGGAATTCCAAATTATCTGTTAGTCACACATCGTGATCCAGGATAATAGTTTAGGATTGGCGATCGAATCCCTCTCAGGATTTAAAGTGTAAAGTGTCTTTATTAAGTTAGAGACTTATTGTAGGACAATAACTGTGTTATTCTGGGTAAAACTCACATGTTGTGATTGGTCGAGAGCCACTGGAATAGGACTTGTATTTATATAACTTTATATTTAAATGAAGGTAGCTTGGTGAAAAGAAATTGGTGCCTAAACTTTAAACTCACTAATCTCCTTTGTTCCTAATTGCTGCTGATTAGTTTTGTTTGTAATGGCATCATTTTTAAAAAAAATGGGCTTGCTTAAAGAGCAAGGATGCAGTTGACATCATAGCTAACAAAAGGACTAACGTCCTACCTTTGAACGGTTTTCTCTGGGTGGGGAACAAAATGGGCCCACACAGGTATTCGTCATGAGCACAACTGTTTATCTTTGAGTTTAAACACAGTTTTGAAACGGAACAAAAAAGACTCGACCTTCAGGTGTGCAGAAGCTCCTCTCTGCCATGAGGTTGACGTCATTGTTTTTTTTTTTTTTTTTTCTTTTCCACTGTCAGGAAGCATGCCAGCATTGACAAAGGGAATTAGTAAGCCTGGAGGCATATGATTCCGGTGATTTGGACAATTTGGAAAGGGTTCTCAGTTGGAACTGGTTCTGGATTCCCATCCCTATTCTTGGCACCCTATTCCTAATGACATCATGCAGGTCTTGAATGGCAGCAAGTAATGACTGGTTGGTGAGCAGTGTGTAGTTGCAGTTTGAGTTTACTGTTTCTAATGGTTGAAACGCACTGTGTGAAGTATTTTTCAAAAACGCTGGGCTTTAACTTGATTGGAGTTGTTGAAGTAAAATTGTCCCCCTCTAAGTGAAACCATAACTCTTCTGTTTGCTCCAAGTTAAGAGAAAGTCATGTGGGTAGGCTCATAACTGGTAACTCCTAAGCTGAACATCTGCAAGAACATGACAGAGTTCCTAAACTCCCACCTCATATGTTTATCCCCACCTGCTCTCTTCTCAACATCTGCTTCCATCTCTGCAGCACTGCAACGATGATGTCCATAATTGCCAGTCGGATATGAACATCATGGGAGCGTGGAAGAGGGGCTACACGGGTAAAGACGTGGTGGTGACCATATTAGATGACGGGATCGAGAGGAACCACCCAGACCTCTATCAGAACTACGTGAGTGTGTATGTATGCGCGTGTAGGGCGGCTATGAGTGGCAGTGTGTGCGCATATTGGCTTTGAGTCGGTGTGTGACAAGTGAGGAAGTGTATGAATTTGAATGTAAGCGCCTCTGCATGTGTTTGCATTAATAGCTATGAGTCTGCCTCATTCAGGATTAACAAGTCACATATTCAACACAGTACACTGATTAATATATAGCAAAGCAGTGCCCTTTTCTTTTCAGGATATTATGCTGTAAATGTGCACAAAATAAAAATAAAAATCTGACGATTATAATTGTGATTTTAATAATAAAAATTCAGCTTTGTAATCAGACTTTTCCTTTTTAACATGTAACCCAGTCGTGTTCCAGAAGACAGCAGTTGTGTGATCAACTAGATTGTGATATTTGCTGCCATTTGGATCAGATAATCATGTGTCTGCGATTAAATTCTAGAGAAAAACTTCCTTAAACCTGCAGTTGTGCAGTTATGCTGTGTGTACATGTTTATCTCTCTGTGGTCTCATACTTTACTGTGTGTGCGTGCTGAGGTAGGTCTACCTAAGACCGAGAGCTGATAGTTGAACTAACTTGTTGGCCTGAGGCAGCAGGTAAGGCCATCAATCAGCTGCGCAGATGAAATGATTCACACCCTGTTTGCGCTGCTGTTATTAGCTACTCTTAATGCTTAGATTTGTTTATGCCGAAGGGCGAGTGGTGCCGCAGATTGCGTTAGCTCTGATTGCATTCGATTTACAAAACTGTTGCGAGTCATGTTGATGTGAACTGTTCGATTGGGTTAGAGAAGCTTTTTGGCGATCTACAAGCCAGTTATACACACACACTCACAGACAGTGCTGGACCTACTCTACTAATGAATTCACTTGTTTGCTTGATATTTCCCCGTGGTGTGTGTTACAGCCGTCGTTCTGATGTTTTGTTATACTCATGTTGACCTTCGTGTCTTCTCCAGGACCCTCAGGCAAGCTATGATGTCAACAGCAATGATGTGGATCCCATGCCTCGATATGATGCGACCAACGAGAACAAGTAAGGAAAATAAATAAGTAAATCTACCCCATAACAGAGAGAGCAAGAAATGTAATTTTAACTGTAACAGGGTTATCGAAAATAAGCATGTGGCTTCACTGTTTTGTTTTTGCCAAAAGCTCTTCAGGATCATTTTTTTTCTTGATTGATTTTTACAACAAGCTCTGTGCTTCAATATGTTTGTATTTGCTGAGTCCTGACTTTGTTGTGGTGCAATGAGTTATATTAGCATATTTGTCTTGATGCATGCTCAATTATCCAGGTAAGAAAATCCCAAAAAGTTGATTCTGTTCATCTAGACGTAGCTTTTTCAGTGGGAGAAACGTTTCATCACTCAGCCAAGTGACTTTTTCAGTCTCAGCTGACTGGAGGTTTCCCCACCCTTATAAACAGTACATTTGCATAATGACTGAAACTATCACCACTGACGAACAATGGGCTGTGAGGTCAGTTTCTGCATCATTAATATGCAAATTGTCATGACCATTGATCAACAGCCACTGATTGCATTAACTCGGTGAACAAACACATTAAGTTCACCAGGGAGGATATGAAAAATGACAGTTTAGACTTCTTAGCTGTGAGATTTCCATCATTAATGGGGGACATTTAAATGTTACTGTGTACCGTAAACCTACACATGTGGTTCATTATTTAAGGTTTGACTCTCATCATCCACTGGAGCACAAACTGGGTGTCATCAGGACGCTACAACACAGGCCGAACACCATCCCCACAGACACAGCGGCCAGGGAAGCAGAAGAACATCATATCAAGAAGGCCCTGAGTAAATGTGGTTATCCCAGCCGGACATTTGTCAAAGCTGAGAAGGCACCTAAAGAAAGCTCCAGGCAATCCAGGAGAGAAGGACAACTGCTGCCTAAGCAAAAACCCTTAGTGATCCCTTATGTGTCAGGAGTATCAGAACAGCTGAGACGCATTTTCTCTAAACACCGCGTCTCTGCGGCCTTTAAACACCAAAACACACTGCACTAAAATTTGGTCCATCTCAAGGATTGGGTCCCCCGACACAAACAGAGTAGTGTAGTGTATTGGGGAAACCAAACAACCTGTGACTAAGTGGATGGCACAGCACAGAAGCGCTAACTTGTCAAGCCAGGAGGCCGCAGTTTATTTACATCTACAGGCCAGTGGTCTTTCAGTGATGAGGACGTACACATCCTGGACAGGGAGGAACGCTGGTTTGAGCAGGGAGTCAAGGAGGCCATTTACATGAAAAGGGAAAGACCATCTCTGAATCAAGGAGGGGGCCTAAGGGTACATCTTTCACCATCTTACAATGCTGTGATTGCAGCCATTCCCCAACTCTCTGTGAATGGTACTCATGGTCAGTGATCAATGGTCATGACAATTTGCATATTAATGATGCAGAAACTGACCTCACAGCACATTGTTCATTCGGTGGGCTGGTTTCTTTCATTATGCAAATCTGCTGTTTATAAGGTTGGGGAAACCTGCAGGCAGCTCAGACTGAAGAAGTCACTTGAGTGACGAAATGTTTCTCCCACTGAAAACGCTACGTCCAGATGAACAGAATCAACTTTTTGGGATTAGCGTATTTGATTGTGACATTTGTGGGTGGGTTGTGGTTTTTCTGTTTGGAAGAGTGTGTGTGTGTGTGTGTGTGTGTGTGTGTGTTGGGGGGGAACTCGCTTGCCTGTGCACTTGTCTTGTGCCAGTTTGGCTCAGTGAGTGATTTTTGTGTGTGTGTGTATTTGGCACAGCAGCCCAAGTGCTGTGGCAATGGCTCAGTCCCTGCTGGTAATACGTCATCTTAAAGAGACACAAGGGCCACGATGCAGCTTAATGAGCTGGTTTGTGTTTTGGTTTGAAGTTATATTTGACTGTGACACGTGTGGAACAGAAATCTGGTATATTTTTGTTTTTAGAGTTTATCATTCTCTATATGATGATTTCTGCATATAATTTTAATTTAATATGAACACTGTGGTCTCATCTAACATGGGAGCTGAATACATGAGGCATGTAATCTGTTAGCTATGTAAAGGGATAAGCTAAATTTAACGACAACTGGAAAAAAATGCAGATTATTGTCAGCAGTTACATAATGCTTGTGGATTTAAATGTGATGTCTATGTGTACAAGCAGCAAGCAGGAGGGAATAAACAACTGCATTATCACTACATTAGTCTTCTTTACAGCTCTCTGAAGTAACGTCTTTGGATCATATATTTATTTAACAGCACAAAGAGACAACCCAACCACATTCTTAATAAAATTTATCCTCTTCATCACCTGCCAGCCTCATCTCCTGTACTGAAGTCAGGGCTCTATGACACAGAAAAACCTGCATAAAAATGCTTATTTATTCCAGATATTGTTGCAGTTATTTGTTGTCAGCACATTAGACATGTGCCCCTCCCAGTCTCAAGATGGCTGACAAAAGCTGGCTAAGGAGCTGGTTATAAGTCAACGTTGGGTTAACTTCAAAAAAAGTTACACTAATGCAGGCTAATCGTGGCTAACAGTGGCTAACGGCAGCTAACAGTGGCTAACAGCAGCAAAATCAGCTACATGCACCAACAAAAAAAGTTTAGAAATCTACAACAATTCACCTTAGCATCGCTGTCATCAGACGGAAGAGAGCTTCACGGACTTATTGAGTTGTTTCAGACTCATTTCACAAAATTTTACAGGCTCTTTGAGTAATTCAATGTGAGCACATATTGATTTCTGAGGTAAACAGCAGATTGACAGCTTACACTCAGTACAGATGGTGGCTGAAGTTGTTTGTCCTACTGTGGTCCCACCATAGGTTGGACTACACAGTGGAATTGGGAGGGATAAGAAAACAGATCTGAGTTGATTGCAATCTGCATGTGTACTGACATCGAGTGGTGAGATTTTACACACTGTAGATTAGGTTAAGGAGGGAAAATTTTGTAGTACAGTTTTGCTTTCTGTTTAACCTACTAATTGACCTACAATTAGGATCATAGGTTTTTAGATAATTATACCTTTATTTATTTTCTATACTATGCGTATGTGTGCCATCCAGATGGCTGACAATATTAGAATCAGAATCTTTATTGTCATCGTGGCAATGAAACATTGAACAACGAAACTGAGGTGCAATTCTCTCAGTGCAAAATAATAATAAAAATTTGAATAAAGTTAACCAAAAAAAAGAGTCATCTATAACATCTATAACAATAAACAGTTGTTTCCGTATTGCGCTTGTCCCCATTTGCTGGTTTTGATGTTACCACTATTTATACAATATCACCACTCTGTTAGATGAAGTGACTTTTAAAAAATATAAATGTAAAATTTAGTAATAATATTCAGATGGATTGAGGTTAAACAATCCCAAGAAAAATAAAAAAACAACATAAAACTTACAGATACAGAAATGGCAGTTTAAAAAAAAAAGAGAGAGAGAGAGAGAGATGATGTTGAGCCTAATTCATAAAGAAGCAACAAGAATATTTTGCATTGGGGCCACAAGCAACAAAAACAAAATCTGATGGCTTTATCATTCAAAAATTTTATAACATTAAAAAGTTAAAACTCTGTCTTCTTTTGAAACACCCCCATTTAGTGTCATTCATTGCACAAACGTTGCATAGTTCTGGGTGAACTGAGAGACCCTGAGTGGCTGTGACACAGATGTGCAGAAAATGGAAAATACAGGCAAACAAAGACTGTAGAGACGGCCACACAGACGATTTTATGGATTACTGGAGTGAAGTGAACTGAGTGGGGGACTGTTGAAGCATTTTGAAAAAAGGAGCCAGCAGCTTGGCTCATTAACTGTGATAAAGGGGCCTATCACTGATGTGCAGCCATTTGATGTGTTATACTTTAGCCCTCAGCTGCATTTGTGTTAACTTTTCTGTAGACTTCTGAGGCTATACAGTATTTGAAGGTTACCAGACCTTTACAAATGGTATATGCATTTAATATCTATCCTGGATTAAATTGAGCACAAATGGAAAGATCCAGTGCATGACAGGAAAAAGGTCATGTTAAAGTTGCTTTGTCAAGTGGAAAGATGGTTTGATAAAAAACCTATCATTTAAAACATAATGCTTAAAATTTCAGCATTATTATGGCTATTGGCAAAGGGATCCCCAAAATAATTTGCTGTAAAGGATTGCACTCTGTTTTCAAGTGCAAATCTGCAAATTGGAACCATTTACAGCAACAAAACCAGCATAATGTGTTCTTTACTCTCACCCCTGTTGTCTTTGAACCAGCAGAAACTCTGACATCATTGTAACACATCACAGCGCATACATCTGAAGTGTTTAGACTGAAAACATTTAGAACTGAAATGGCTCCAGTCGCTTCTAATGTGAAAATAGCCATTCGCTTTATCATTGTTAGGGTTATGAGGTTGTAAATTGGGAAAGCAACCCCCTCCAATGGGGAGAAAACTGTGACCCCAAAAGTTTGGAAACCTTTAATGTTGAAGCAATATAGATCTCCTGCTTATAAGTATTTTTTTTAAATGTAGATTAATAGTAGCAGAAACACAGTGTGTACCTTAGTTAAGCGAGGACAGTGATCGCAGATAATTTGTGTGTATCATGTAACTGTGGAGCAAACTTTGCTCTGACCCCCCCCCCCCCTTTCCTGGTGTGGGGGTGGGGCTTGATAGCTAGATGCAGGGTTTCCGTAGCAACGGTCAGAGCTGTTTCCGGGACAAGGGGGAGGCGGGATGATGCAGATGTTCTCTGCAGGAGGTGAATGCGTGTGTGAGTGTGTTTGTGCCGTTCCAGAAAGTGGTGTTTGCGAGCAGGCGACGGACGCAAACATGCCATGTTTGTTTACGCTGGTCCCTGACCTGGGCCGATTGTCACCACTGCAGTTACTGGTGGAATGTTACCCTGGTGTGTGTGTGTGTGTGTGTGTGTGTGTGTGTGTGTGTGTTTTTGTGTGTATTTTTAACTGTAAAAGAAGTGTGAGCAGTCTAACATACTAGATTTTTTTCCCCCATCTATTTCCTGTGTGCTCTTAGGGAGCACATTACTTGCATGCTGTGCTCAGAAAATATCACAAAAGGACGTGTGTGTGTGTGCGTGCGTGCATTTGGGGAGCATTGGCATTGACGACTCCAAACATTTGTCCTGATAGTATTACAAATGATGAAGTACCTACTCTTTCATCCTCTGTCAGGGAAAAGAAAAAACAAGAATTGCAGAAATATTTGTAGTGTTTCTTAAATTTGTAGCACTTATTACACTTCAAACATATAGTTTATGATTACTTCAGCAGAAATGTACATATTTGTCCATGGAAAAAGCGTGGTTACACGTCTGTTCATTCCCCTTCAGATGCGGCATGTTTATGTGGTGGTTTGCGTGTGCGATCCTGCTTGTGTATATATTTACTCATCTGGGACATTCTCCAGCTCAGTTACATGATCTGTGTGTGTGTGTGTGTGTGTGTGTGTTTGTGTGTTTAGATTTTTGTAATAAGCTCTTCATTCCCACTCTTTCCCCAGACACGGCACACGGTGTGCGGGTGAAGTTGCTGCAGCTGCAAACAACTCCCACTGCATTGTGGGAATTGCCTACAATGCCAGAATAGGAGGTGAGTGATGTGTTATATTTGCACTTTATCAGCAATGTTTGACATGGCATCTCTTTCAGCAGAGACCCATGTCATAAGGATTTATCAGTGTGATTAAGACTTAAGAACCTCTAATGCATTTCAAAGGATGCTGAAGAAGCTCAGAACTGCCACTGCTGAACTTTGTCTCTTTTGGTTTCACTGCTTTTGTGATTGTCATTAACCTATGCACAGTTATTACACTGGCTTGGTGTAAATGTTAGGTTTTTCTTATATCTCATGCACATCATAATGTCACTGACAGGTTACCTGCTTCTGTTAATGTTGATTATAAACCAGGACAACTGAAATGTGATTAGACATCAAAGGACCTCGTAGCACAAATGTGCTGTACACATAACCTTTTTTTTTTTTTAATGAAAGTTTCTCCTAATTCTTTAAAAATGTAATTAATTACATTTTTGAATATTTTTAATGTTTGCATTAAAAAAAACAGAGTGAAACAAGAGCGCCAACATGGCAATACATTTGGAAAAAGAGCTGTTGAAATTACCAGCATTTCCACATTGATCTAATCATAAAATCTGGTCTGATCTTCCTCCAAGTTACAATTATAGATGAACACAGTATGACCAACTAGTGACACATGAACCGTTGTGCTCAACATGCCTTATTTAACAACTCTATGCTAATACCATATAAGCTATTTCGAGGCAGCTAGTCTTAAAAATAAAAACAAAAACACTGAATCATATCTTGTTTGTAAACACTGGATGTTCCAGAACGCTTTGACCTATTCAGCTTTTGACTGTGCACACCAAACACACAGTGATGCATGGTGGAGAGAGCATCATTGTTTTGGGCTGCTTTGCATTTAAGCTCCTGGATGCCTTAAAAATCACTGAGGGAATAAAGAATTCAAAGTTGTATCAAGAAGCAGCCACAATAAACATTTCATGGAGGCTGTTGCTGAAAGAGGATATAACTCGAGTTCACATCACATTCAGAGCCTGAACTGTAATTAATCGGTGTGTTGAATGTTGAACAAAATGTTCAGCCGTTATTAGTCCGTTATTAGTTTTGGTTTTTTTCCCCCAGTTGTTTGTTGAAAGAGAATCGGACCACATTTTATGAGCAGTAATTCCATAAATGCTTGAAATTTTTTTTTTATTGGTTTTACAAACTTTTAAAATTATTGTTATAGCTTATAGTTCCTGAGATATTGATCTAACTTGATCAAATGCATGCTTTATTTCTGTGTTTATGCATCAGGTGTGCGAATGCTGGATGGAGATGTAACGGACATGGTGGAGGCCAGATCTCTTAGCTTGAACCCACAGCACATCGACATCTATAGCGCCAGCTGGGGACCTGATGATGACGGAAAGACTGTGGATGGACCAGCAACTCTGGCCAGGCAGGCCTTTGAGAATGGCATCCGCACGGTGGGTACACGTACACATGGACTGTCATATACACGGAGAATCATGTACAAGTAAACATGTGATTCACTGTTTAAACAGGACTTTGGCATTAGTATTCATGTGGCAAGAAAAGATGTGAACACACACACAAAGACACTCAAAGCAGATGTGCATTTCACGCTAATATAATTGTAGTCCAAGCTGCTCTCAGGCTATCTCTACCTGTGAAGCTCCTCCGGACATTAGAGAGCAGCTCTGCTCTATTAGCATATATTCATTTACATATTCATAGCCTATTTTGCATAACTGCAAGCTGGTGTTGTGATGTCGGCTGAGCGGAGTGAAAAAGCAATATCAGAGGTTAAGTGGGGTGAAATCATTTACTGGTTATGTCTCACAAACGTGCCCATTAACATTAAAAGTTTACTTTAGGTGGCTGTTTGCATTCTGGGCAAACAGATGTTGACCTTTTGAGAGGCGATCCATGGAGGGAGGGGAATCGGTGGGGCTGGTCAGCGGTTATATGGATCTTTAAATTTTCAGACTTGAATCTAGAAGATGAGAAGGAAAGACTCCTGTCGCAAAAGAGGAAGGAAGGGAGAGAAGGAAAAAAGTGATGGACAGGCTGTGAGTGTTAGAAGAAGACTCCATGTTGTTCATGACAGGCTGGCCTTTAAGATGAGGTGAGGTGAGGGGGATATCTGTCCCACTGGTATGGGTAGGGCACATGTGTCCTTGCATACCCACCAACTTGTGTGTGTGTGTGTGTGTGTGTGTGTGTGTGTGTGTGTGTGTGTGTGTTTGAGTCTGAGTGGAAATGGCATGTTTGTGAGTGTAACAAGTACTTGTGCATATCTTGAAGTGGCAGTTTATCACAGAGAGCCGAGGTGTTAGAAATAACACTGACAGCTGTGGGGAGATAAACTGGCACAAACCAGGGTAAATGCCATTATTTGAATGGGAATTGTTGTTTTAGGTGTTAATTAGGCTACCTCTGCTTGTGTATATTTTGTAAGAGGGAAGTCCCATTAAAACATCCGAGGATATATTTTTCAATCGTTTTCTGAAGTGCTGTTTTAATTTGTTCATAATTTCAATAACAGTAATTATCAGGTTGTTTTTTTAATGAATAGAACATTTAATCAAGGTTAATTGTGGAGGTATTGCTTTTTTAGTTCTCTCGGCTGCTTATGAATGCTGTTTATCATGTGTATTACCTCTCTCCTCTCCTTCATCGTCCTCTCTTATTCTTTGTCCCCTTCTTCCTTTTCATAACTGCTCTTCAAAGTGCTCTCTGTCCCTCTCATCTGTCAGCATTTGCTCCTGTCTGATACCCTCCCTTCACAGAGGGGCTTCACTTGCTTATCGCTGCCTCACAGAAGCCCCCTTTTGAAGAACTCCATTCTACCTTTTATTCCCAGCTCTGTGTGTATGTGTGTGTCAGTGTGCTTATTGTGTGAGTGTGTCCTGACAAACGCTGTGAATTTTAACACCTGTGTGTTTGTCAGATATCTCTTCTGCTGACTCCTGGGTGAACTTTGACTGTGACATCCTCAGCGTGTCTCCGCTGGGTTCGCGGTGTAGATCAAAATGAGTTTGAACAAATGTGGAAGTATACTCTCTAACTGGAATGGTAAAAGAAAAAACTGAGTCAAAATTGTATTAATGTGAGTGTGAGGCTCACCCTTAACCTGGGCTCTCAATT
>VVHJ01065261.1:0-17859 GCA_015107715.1 Tylochromis polylepis
ACACCAACAACAACAAACCAACAATCAGGACCCTTTTTATGGCTGGCGAGGCGTGATTGCCGATGCCGTGCAGGTGAAGCCATCTCCACCGCACGGCACCGCAAGCCACGCCCCGCCACATTGACATTTTCATAACTCTTTTGACCTTTTCCAAATTGCACAATTTATCTGATTTTGATTTTTTGATGGAGCTCAGCTGCTGGTATCAGATTAGTCACGAGGAGGTGATAAATTGCATGCACTGTGCATGTAATGTTATGTGTTACAGTCTTGTCTGTGTTATCTCATCGTTCCCGTGTCTTTCATTAAATCATGCTTTCGATAACTTTAAACATGCAAAACAGTCGCACTCAAAAACATGAAACTGCCCACGAACCATCGTTGCCTTTATCTATAGAGGAGATGTGGGCTGGTATTCAGACTTAGAATCCCTCTCTCACCCTCCTGTGTTTTCACAGGCTGTGTGCTTTTGACTTGCCTTGACTTTGATCCATATCCTGCTTCTTGGCAGGATTCTCTGACTCTGCTCTCGCTTTTTCTGCTCTCCCTTTGACTGTAAACCCTTTCATTGGCTCGCTCTCTCTCCGCTTTCTGTGTGATTCTGTCTCGATCCACTCTGCTAACCTGTCCTCAGGGCAGGCTCATCGCCCTTCATCTGTCCATCCTGTGCCTTCTCTGCGGGTGTAGATCCCACCGCATCCTTTTACACCATCAGCTCCCTCATAAGTCATTAAAATCCGAGGGAAAAAGAGGAAAATGAAAACAGTTATGTGACCTGACCCAGTCATCTGAGATCAGTACGTTCTGAGATGAATGTCACAATTGACTTCTGTCTTCTGTGTTTCCACAGGCCGCGAGCGGGGCAGATTTGTTTTTGGCTTTTGTCACATCTCTGCGTTGTGATGTGAAATGGGCCCGAGCTAATCACACTGCGGCTTCAGTGTCTGCAGAGAGTAACTCTGGAAGCAACTAATGAGTGATAATTCTTTTGTGGCAGCTTGAGTTTCACTGCTAGAGATTAAAATGATACAAATTTCAACAAGTACGTTATGAAGCTGCAGATAAAATGTGAAGAAATGGCAAAAGATGGGGATGGATACACATCTAAAACCTGTGAAAATGAAATGAGCGTCTCAAATGTCACTCAGTGGATGGTGAATGGATCATGAAAAATGTGGGAAAACCTGAGAGAGAGACCATTCAGAAGTATGCAGTCAGCATCAGTCACCTAACAGGGGAATGTCATGTCAGCTGAGCTTACCTGTTCTCTTCTCAGACTAGCTGAGTAATGATGCAAGTTCACTGG
This sequence comes from Tylochromis polylepis, assembly GCA_015107715.1. Classification (NCBI taxonomy): domain Eukaryota; kingdom Metazoa; phylum Chordata; class Actinopteri; order Cichliformes; family Cichlidae; genus Tylochromis; species Tylochromis polylepis. Next base: position 1,307 of record VVHJ01065261.1, read on the forward strand.
TGTAAAGCATCAAATGCATATGACAGATACTAAAACAAACATGATGACACTTTGGTCACTATCTGCAGCTCTGCACCTGTGCCATGTTTTGAAAAGCAGGTGTGCTGAGGGTACTCCACCACCCACTGGCAGATGGTAGAGGACCTTCAAAACTCCAAAATATGAAATGAATAACAAGGTTTCTCTTCAAACTTGTGTTGGTTACATTCCTTAATCCATTTTTATGTTTAATAGTGGATCTCATTTTTCCTTAGTAGTCCTGATGTAAACAGAGACAGCAGTACATTAGAATGGCTGTGTAAAAGTAATTTTCTGGTTTAGGAATCTATCAAAGAGCAAAGTAGCGAATAGTGAGAATCAACAACTGGCAGCGTGACGATTGCCTGACTACCAGGACTAGCTGTGCCAGTTATAGAGCTATGAGCTAATGCAAACAATTTTATAACAGTTTTTAACCCCTCGTTTAAAAGACTGATATCACTGCCGAGCGGGTGGGCAGCACGGACACCCAAGTTTGTGAATGCCATAACTTGAGAAGGAAGTCACTGTCAAGACTGTCAAATCGATGCCATATGTGCATCTACTAAAAATCTCAGGACAATTTCAAATCTTGGTGACCTCGACGTCAGAGGTCAGATTTTCTGATAATCTTGTGAATGTGATCACTTCAAGTTCATACCATAGGTGGTCACCAGCATCACATTGTTCTGTAAGCATTAATACATGATCCTAAAACATCACACCGACACTGTACTTACTGACTTCCTAACAGATTTGTATATATTCTGCAATTCTCCGTCTTAGATCTGCACCGACTTTCCTGTTGTTCTGAGTATTGGTCAGAACAAACAAGTGCTTTTTATGCTGGCAAAACCCCCCAAAAACGTTGTAGTCAAATGTGATCTCTAATTGGAGGTTAATAAACCGTTAATAGACCTTGGTCTCATCCAGTATTAAAATGTTGAAGTGAATGTTTGCATATATTTGAGCTCATATACTTTTGACTCCCTTGTGGTTTAGAATAATTACAAAATTCAAACCTGTGCACCTAATTCTTGGTATTTAAAGTCACTAAAAATGGAAGCTGTACAATCGGTCCACCCTGGAAAAAGAATATAGAAATCATGCAAATCATTACAAGCCTAAAATTACCATGAGCTTCATTCCCATAAATGTATGTAAACTTCATAACAGCCTTCAGAACAGTCAGTGTATTGCTACTGTTTTTTTTGTTGTTGTTTTTTTTACTTTGCATATGCTTCACATCAGATCAGCTTAGGCTTAATAACAGTGTCAGTGGATGTTAAACCGAAGATTGATTCTGTATTCAGTATTGTTTTCCCTTTACTGGTATTTACGGCTTCGACTGTAAACAGCAGCGTTGGTGGTTGCTGTTTTTTCATTGATGCTCTTTCCACTTGCTATATGTGTGTGTTTTCTAAGATTACTATACTTTTATAGACAAGTATTATATTTTTATTAAAAAATTCAGTTCATTGTCAAAGACCTTAATCGCATGAAAGCATAAGCATGCATAAGCAATGTACATTTTTCAGCATATGCAATTTATACAGACCAAACAAATCTAACCTGTATTGGAAAATGTAATGTTTTTCATCAATATGAGGGCTGAAGGTGCTGCTTCTGGGCAAGACTGTTTGGCATGTACTCCATAAAAATCACAGCGTATGATTTTCTGACTTTTGTGTTGACCTAATGAGACGGAACATTTTAATTAGTGAGCTGGATTCTTCAGAGCCAGGCTAACTGTTGTGCGTATCTGCACACAGTGTGTTGCGGTATGACATGCAACAACATGAATAAGTGCATTTTTGATCATTAAAAAAAAAAAAAATCTCAGCACTTAAAATGTTGGCATGAGTTGGATTTTGAACTTAAGATTAGTTTAAACAGATGAAGCTAAAAGGCGTATTTTGCTACCATTTCATATTGAAACAAAGTAGAGGAATGTTTCTGAGAGCTAGTGTCATTTAAAAACACTGTTCGAGACAGTAAATTGTCGCTGCAACCTTTTTCAAATGTTGCTGTTGGCATCACGACTTTGACTTTGATCCGTTTTCTATTGGCAAGATTTTCTGACTCTGTTCTCGCCTTTGACTCCCACTGCTTTCTCTCTCCCCGCTTCTGTCTCCTCTCTCCCTTTTTTTTCTGTCTCTCCTCCAAATGCCACCGTCCTCCCCTCAGGGTGGGATGATTGCCCTTCTGCTGTCCATCCTCTGCCTGGTCCTGATCCTCTACACTCGCAGGCGCTGGTGCAAACGTCGCCGCATCCCTCAGCCCCAGAAGAGTGCAAGTGCCGAGGCGGCTAATGAGATCCACTACATCCCGTCAGTGCTGATGGGAGGCCAGGCACGCGAGAGCTTAAGGAACTCCCGGGGTCAGGGTCCAAACTCCAGCGGTACCCTCAGTATCCGGGAGACGCCGATATTGGATGGGTACAAGCAGGGTTTGGATGTGGGATGGTTAGAGCTCAAGCCCTAAAAATAAGCACATTGCATGCGTACACATTGCTGAGTTGAACATTAATGTCTTGTTTATTCCATGCTACACAAGCAGAGCTTAATATTGCCTGAATATAGACAGCTGCTTCCACAAATCAGCCTGTACACAACACACTTGGTTTTATTGTATTAGCCTGTAATGTGTTGTGATGCCTTCATCATTACATCCCGTCACACATTAGCCACTTGTGACATTTATTCTAATTTAGATAAGTCCTGATAATGATTTTGCTAATTGATTTCAACTACATCCCCAGGTATGAGTATGACATTACCGACCTGCGTCACCATCTGCAGCGGGAGTGTATGAATGGTGGGGAGGAATTTGCCAGCCAAGTCACCCGTACCCTGGACTCGCTCCAGGGCTGTAATGACAAGAATAATATGGACCTTGCACCTGGTAAGCTGAATGATGCACAAACAGCCAGGTCAGAAAAGACACAGGACTTAATGAACAAGGTGCACTGAACAATATATCTCATGATAATTATAAGTACACTACATAAAAGTGATCACTTTTAGACATGATCATTTACTTTTACTTTAGAGTCTGCTTTTTTAAAATTCCTGGTCATCAGCTTATTGGCCGCTATCAGTATTTAGCCATAAACAATATTTATTGTTGATTTTCATCTCATGCTGTCACTCATTTTCAGCAGAAAAGCGCAGATAATTTCACGTCCTACCAAACCGGAGACAAGGGTAGCACCAAGCTAGAGACGAAAAACAGAGCTAAAAGTAAACGCTGTACTGTACACCTACACAAAAAGAGAAAAAATATATAATATATAAATAGATATTACACCAAAAAATGCTAATGTTCCTGTATCTTCTTTTAAACTTGACAAATGTATCATTTTTGTTTGTTTCTTTGTTTGTTGCCATACTATACTATGCATTTTTCTAAGTACTGATAAAGGTTGAGACTCCATGTAACTATGAATTTCATCTTTTGTAGTCATAAAGCAGTTACATTATATTGCAGATGTCACTCTCCTCATCTTATTAATACATTTGTTTTTCCTCCTCCTCAACCATACGGCTTTCTAAAACCGACGTTACAAGACAGTATGTCAAAACAGGTTATGTTTGCGTGTTACACAAACTCAGTTGCAGTAATTGCAGAGTGAAACAAATGAAAAACTAATTGGATTTTTAATTAAAAAACACTAGTTTTATTTTCTCTCATAGGTTAGAAGTAATTATCTAAATGAATTTGGAGGGAATGATAGAGGATAAAAAATATATATATATTTTCACAAACAGGCTGGAAATGTTTTGCCTGTGTAAAATCCACAAAAATACCACATCTTGTTCACTGGTTTTCACAGTTAGTAGAATAACATCAGTTGTGTGACCCATGTAGAGTGCAGATCAGACATAAATATAACAGCTGCAGCTATTCTTTTAAACGGTATTTTTTGTCACCACTTGAATAATTATAGCGTACCTGCCAAGAAGTTTGGATTTTAGGTTTTAGAGAATGCATTTTTCATAACTGGTGGACTTTGGAGTTGAGCACCACTCCCATGAGAATTATTTCATGAAGTGAAGCAGTTGTGATGAAGGTACAGCCTCTGAATTTCAATTAACGACAGAGTCACCACTCGGATTCATCAGCAGATCTGTTATGGTGAACAGCGCTCTCTCACACCGTGCTCTCGTAAAATCCAAACAGCTCCACCCCAGCGCTTATGGAAGCAGAGTAATCTTGTGCATTATGCGTTTAAGATGTGTAACGCAATGAACTACAGAAATAAAAAATGGAGACAGCAGCTCATGCGTGGAATAGTAAAGTATGTGAACATCAGAGAGGTCACTCAGAAAATAACGTTTGAATTTAGACTTAAAATAACGAATTTCAGTAAATGTGTTTTGGCTCCCCTGACCTTTTCTCTGCTATATGTATAATTTAGTAGGTACACATACATAAACAAATGAAAAACAAGATGTCAGGGGCATTTTGTGTCTGTTGTCACTTGTACACTTTGTACTTCTTTAAAAATAATCTTGTCTTACAGTTTACTGTACCTGGTAGTGTGGCTACTGTTGTTCTACCAAATGTCTCATTTAAATGTTTTGAAATACAACTTTATTTCTTTAAAATGTCAAAATTTTCATAAAGATTTTCCTCTTGCACAATTGCAAAAGACAAAAAAGACATAAATAATAGAGACATACATGTTAGATTATCTATTATTTGTCTATTATTGTTATTAAGTCATTATTTATTAGTTTGAATTAAAAGACATGGAAAAATATACTGAAAAAATAGTTGGACTTATTGATTATTGAATACAAAATATACCGGATACTGGACCTCTACAAGCGACATCTTCAAAAATACTGATATTTATTTTATAATAATAATAATAATTTTTTTTCATTTCTTTTTGCTATTTTGCGATTCTCGCCCAAGACAATGCTCACATATTTTAGAAATTATGGTGAAACAAGCCATAATAGTAGCTCTGTGAAAACATCATCCACTTAAATTTAATCAGGATCCATGGCACAGATGTGTGTGGGGTTTTTTTTTTCTGTTTTTTCAAAGACTGGAACAAAGTGGAGGACAGGCTGACAGCAGAAAATTACAGCTACCATGACAAACAGTGTCTGTGACTAAATTCCATTACAGCACCAGATATCTGTAGTAATATATGATTTTTATTGTTTCCATGGAACTTCAGCTCTTAGTATTTACAGAAATGGATCATTTTTTCCTCTGAGGCTTAAATGTGCTCTGTCTAATGTCTTAATAAGTTTTAATTTCATGCCAGCTTTTGTCTGTCTTTAATTTTGCCTGTTTGACTTCTGGTATAGTAAACAACATCCTGGATGGGGTTTTCTTAGTGTTTGTAATACTTTGTGCTTGCCACATCAAGCCAAAGCAAACAAACAAAAATGTTTTTCCAAGTGGATGCTTTCTCATTTTAACTCTTTAAAGCCTGAAATGTGGCGTAATTGCCCCAAAAATTCAATTAAAAAAAAAAGGAGTGTTTATTGAACCTTCTGATGAAAACAAAACATTAATATTGATTTGCATATATTCGTTTTAATTTGTGTCATATTTATTACATCTTGCCTAGAATGTAATGTGCAATTTATTTTCCTTTTATGGATGGAAATAAAATTACACTGATGAAAGAAGAAGAAGAAGTCTCGCAATCTCTCAAAAACTCAGGTGTCGAGTATGATACGCTTTTAAAGAGGAAGTTTTTAGGTTGGTAAGTCTCCTAGCTTACATTTGCCCACCTCTGAAAACACATTCTTCTTATCTGCAGTGAGTGACAACACCAAGTTGGCGCTAATGAACAAATACAAGGACAACATCATTGCCACGAGTCCCATCGATAGCAACCACCAGCAGAACACCCTGCTTCCCCACAATACCTCCACCAGCCAACGCAAACGTCTCTCCAGCAACACCCGTGGTGAGTCAGTCTCTACCATGGATTTGACAGACAGTAGATAACATCAACACCACCAATCCATGAGTCCTTTCCAGGACTAGTACCAGCATCAGATCATTAGGTGGACATTATTGTATCGTTACATGTGTGCACACTGATCCTGTCAGGTGACGGCCTGGGGACTGTCACCTCACAGAAAAGGTTTTCACTTGACTTGACTTGGCATACTTGACATGGCCCTCCAGACAGTAAAGCCAACCTGAAATTCTTCTCCTCTCTCCCCTTTTTGTGCAAGATAATATAAACTACAGAATTAATGTACAGTTTTTAATTTTTGTTTTACTAATAATCTGTAATACTAATAATCTACTGTGTGGACATCTCTGTGAAAGAAGAAGCAGAACACATTCATTCTTAGTATTTGAAACAGGGAATACAAGGTGATGAATTCTCAGCTTTCTGCTCATAATAACAATTGATTCCTTCAGCAGATTTTAGTTTCTTTTCCTGCTTTTAATTATTCCATATAGGGCTGTGCGATATGACGAAATATATCGGATGACGATATGAAAACATCTGTCATTTCATATTATACGCTATCGTTTGTTTCGTGGTGTCGCAAAATACACTGATTATGGCAATATTTTTTTCTCTTCTGCCACCTACGCAAGAATCACGTGACAGAGTATGGAGAGAGTTTATGGATGAGAAGCAAAAAAGAGCTGTCAGGTGCTCAAAATAAACCTTAGACTCAAACGTTAGAACAGGCTTTTCCCCGCAGCACGCCATGTAATAAATACTCACAAAGAAAATGGCGGCCGTTACAACTTACATCTAAAAATATATAGTTTTATGCATCGGTCAAAACACTCGACTCCGGGTACACGACGCCCAGCCGAAAACACTTCACACAGGTCGAGTTGCCTGAGATTCACAGAATTTACAGAAAATGCACTATTTTGTGATCTATATCGTTATTGGGATGAGAAACGTCTTATATCGGGATTTGAGATTTTGGTCATATCGCACAGCCCTAATTCCATGTAGTATTACCATAAACGTTGGTGTAATGTGTGCTTTTATTCACATCATCCAGAAACAAGATAGGTCCTGCATGGCAGTTATGTGTCTAGCTTAGTTAACCCAGTTCAGAGGCATCAAAACTCATAAAAACCTTAAACCAAAAATGGTTTAAGGTTTTAGGGAAACAAGTAAGTGGTGGAGTAAGCGGACTAGATATTTTGAGTAGATTTATCAGCAGAGAAAGTGCCACTACTCACTACTTGCTGCTAATATTTCTCAGTGGTCAGTAGTTGTTTTTATTTATTTGCTTTAATTCTGTAGCAATTTGCATATAATTTCCAAAATGCTGTACAGCCTAGCACTGTTCCTGGAGCTTTAGTAATTCATAATACAAAAAATCTTCACTCAAGTGATCGCATAAATTATTGACTTTAACTTCCTTATCCAATTTTTCTCAATGCATCCGTGTTACACACTCACAGTGGTCACTTCAATATTGTTTGAAGTCTGTTTTACCAGATAACATCCAAACATACTTGATGCAATATGATACTGCTCTGTTGACTCAAGTCAAGGCTGTAGTCATTTAAAGGTGCAAGGTAAGGGGTTAAAATAGTTTTTTATTTATTTATTTTTTAATAACGAGGAATAGGACATAAACAATAATAGAGAATAGAAAAAGGAAAATTGGTTTTACATTACAATTGGACTTTGTATACCTTGCATAAAAGTGAAGTTTCCCATCATCCAGGTCACAGTAATTTAAGGAGCTTGGAAAGCAAAGCGACTGGACTTCTCTACACTGGAGAAACCAAACAGCCACTTCATAAACACATAGCACAACAAAGAAGAGCCACATGAACAGGACAAGACTCACCTGTACATCTGCATCTAAAGGACAAAGGTCACTCTTTCGAGGATGCCAGTGTTCACATTTTGGACAGAAAGAAGCCGTCTATGTCCATGTGAATGTATATGAATTACCATCTTTGAACAGAGGGGGTGGCTTACGACACCAGCTGTCTCCCACCTACAATCCAGTAGGTTACGTCAGTTGATCTCAATAGGTCACATGATAGGGGGAGGCAAGGTCTCGTAATGGTTTTCACCTGAAACCTCTGCTGCTAATGACCCACATCCTTTTTTACACCTTTGATCATGTGATGAGGCACAGGATCAATAGTGGGTCAACAGCCCTCTTAAGGGACAACTACCGCTAGGGTTCAATACCTGGGACTTTCCACCATTTGGTCTTAGAACTGAAGAAGCTTCTTGGATGAGACGTGACTTCTTCAAGAAACTTAAGGAAGTCCAGTCACTTTTCTTTCCAAGCTCCGTAGATTACCATTAGATGTTTTTTGTTTTCAATGTTATTGAGTTTCAGTGTCATTAGAGTCATTAGCGGCTCCTGTTCATTGAAAGGAAAGAGATTTATCATCAGATTGCCTTTGTTAATGGCTTCCTTTACAAAAGCCAATGTCAGACTTGGGAAGTTCACATAAATGTTTTCATCTAACCTCCAAATTCAAAGCATGATACATAGTAATGCAAGTAGCCACAGAAATGGTGGCTGCTAACAATGCTGACCTAAAAGTGATGCAAACTTTTTTAATAAGATTTGTCAGTCAGTATCACAAATACCTACAGTAAAGCACAATTAAAGTACAAAGCCTTTGTTATAAAAAGGAATTGACAAAAGGAGTTAACAAAACAATGATGAGGTTTTTTTTTGTAAAACTTGAATTTTAATTTCAATTTGACTTTAATATTCTTGTGGCTACTCACACTGAAAAAAAATCCCTGTCTTTTTACAGTCACACCTGCATTAGCTAAACTACATTTTCTCTCAGATCTCATTTACTTGTGACCTACAGTAATTGTGTTATCAACATATTAACGTGTTTTTTTTCATTTATTTTCTTGTTTTCCCATCATTGCTTCTTTCCACACAAATGATGTGTGGTTCACCACACTAGTAACCAGAAAATGCTCTTGTAACCCAAAAAGGCTAAGCCCTCTCCAAGCACTGTGTCTCATTATATGGACATCTTTGTAAGATGTTTTGTAGGAGAGAAAATGCATTTCACTAAAAATGTAAAGGAGGATATATAGGCCTGGGAGCTTGAGGGTCCCGCGCAGTATCTGTGCTGTTCCTAGGACTGCAGTCTTCTGGACAGAGATCTCGTGTGTTGTTCCTGGGATCTGATGGAGCTATTCACGTACCTCAAGGCATCTTGCACCCTGCTGTTATGTGCTGGATTGTCTCAGGGGGGCATCTTTACATAGTCTGCACCTGGGGTCTTGCCTGGTGTGGTAGACCCCAGCCTCTATGGATCTTGTACTTAGGGCTTGTTCCTTTGCTGCCATGATAAGTTCCTCTGTGCTGTCTTTCAGTCCAGCTTTGTCCAGACATCGGTTTTGGATGTCAGCCACTTCGTCTATCTGCCGGTGGTACATACCGTACAAAGCATGATACACAGTAATGCAATCATGGAAGCCTGTCCTTCCATGATGGGTTTTTCTCCTTGCTCCTCTTTCTTGGGTTTCTGCTGCTTGAGGTATTCACTAAGCACGTGGTCAGTTGCGGCCATCTTCCTGATGTACTGATGGATGTTTGTTGTCTCATCCTGGACTGTGGTTCTGACACTCACCACTCCTCGGCCTTCTTCCTTCCACTTAGCGTCCAGTCTCAGGGTGCTGGATTTGGGGTGAAACTCTCCATGCATGGTAAGGAGCTTTCTTGCCTTGATGTCAGTGGCTTCTATCTCCTCCTTTGGCCTGCTTATTATCCCCGCAGGGTACCTGTTCAGTGGCAGGGCGTAGGTGTTGATAGCCCGGATCTTGTTCTTACCATTCTGTTGAATCCTCAGCACTTGCCTGACCCTGTGCAGGTACTTGGTTGTTGCGGCTTTCCTAGCGGCCTCTTCGTGGTTTCCATTTGGCTGTGGGAATCCAAGGTACTTGTAGCTGTCCTTGATGTCTGCAATGTTGCCTTCTGGTAGTGCGATCCCCTCATTTCTGACTTCTGACTAGCAGTGGGGAACAGCAGTGGGGACAGAGCATCTCCTTGGTAGATCCTGCGCTTGATGGTGACTTGTGCTACTGGCTTAAAGTTGGCCTCTAGTGTTGTTCGCCACATCCATATTGAGTTCCTGATGAAGGCTCTTAGGGTCCTGTTAAACTTGAATAGATCTATGCATTCCAGATCTATACAAGTATGTGGGGGGATTGAGTCATATATTCACACTACCAGTCAAAAGTTTGGACATACCTTCTCATTTAATGGTTTTTCTTTATTTTTTATTACTTTCTACATTGTAGATACATATTGAAGACATCAAATATATGAAGCAAGATATATGGAATTATGTAGCAAAGAAGAAATTGATAAATAACTCTAAATATGTCTTATATTTTAGATTCTTGAAAGTAGCCACCCTTTACTTTGTTGACAGCGCTGCAAACCCTTAGGCCTTCTCTCAGTGAGCTTCATGATGTAGTCACCTGAAATGGTTTTCACTTCACAGGTGGGCCTTGTCAGGGTTAATTTGTGGAATTTCTTGCCTTCTTAATGGGGTTGGGACCATCAGTTGTGTTGTGTGGAAGTCACGTTGGTACACAGCTGACAGCCCTATTTGACAAGTGTTAGAATTCACATTATGGCAAGAACCAATCAGAAAAGTAAAGAGAAACGACAGTTCATCATTACTTTAAGAACTGAAGGTCAGTCAGTCCGTGAAATTGCTAAAACTTTGAAGTCGCAAAAACCATCAAGCACTACGCCGAAACTGACTCACATGAGGACCGCCCCAGGAAAGGGAGACCAAGAGTCATCTCTGCTGCTGAGGATAAATTCATCCGAGTCACCAGCCTCAGAAATCGCAAGATAACAGCACCTCAGATTAGAGCCCAGATAAATGCCACACAGAGTTCCAATAATAGACACATCTCTACCAGGTTTGCTGGTGACAGTGTTGGGGATTTATTCAAAAATTGAAGACACACTGAACCAGCATGGCTACCATTTATTTTTCAACAGGACAATGACCCCAAACACACCTCCAGGCTGTGTAAGGGCTTTTTGACCAATAGGAGAGTGATGGAGTGCTGCGCCAGATGGCCAGACCTCCACAGTCACCTGACCTGAACCCAATCGAGATGGTTTGAGATGAGATGGACCGCAGAGTGAAGAGAAAAGTGTCAACAAGTGCTCAGCATCTCTGGAAACTCCCTCAAGACTGTTGAAAAACCATTTCAGGTGACTACCTCTCATCGAGAGAAGGCCAAGAGTGTGCAAAGCTGTAATCAAAGCAAAGGGTGGCTATTTTGAAGAATCTAAACTATAAAACATGTTTTGAGTTATTTCACACTTTTTTGTTTACTACATAATTTCATATGTGTTCATTCATATTTTTGATGCCTACAATATAAATACTCATGAAAATAAATAAAAATTATTAAATGAGAAGGTGTTTCCAAACTTTTGACCGGTAGTATATATGCCAGATTTATCCTTCAGTAAAAATGAGGTCTGACAATGAGGCGTTATGTGTTCAAGTCATTGCAGCACTGTGTGCTCAATGCCTTGCTGTGTATATCTTTTATCTCTAAATGTTTATCTGTCACAGTTCTAGTATTCACAAGAATTCATAGTGAGTCACCGAATGCCACCACAGGTTTAATCATTGACAGCATCATGAATGCCCTTTGGAAAACTCTAGAGGACCTCGAGACATTTTCACCTCGTTGGACAAAAGTTATCAATAATAGAGTATAAAATAGAGCAGTGTTATAAAAGTAGCATTGGAAAACAAGAGGCCTTTGCAAGACAGAAAGGATAAACCGAGTCATAGATATAAACATTTCCTGGGAGATTATTGGACTGCGAACAATAAATAAAACAAAGTTAGCAGGAATGTGTGTGAAATCTCAAAACGATGCAGCTCTCTCTTATTATTGTCTTTTTCTACCATACATTTATTATTTTTTATTTTTAAAATTTTGCACTCACGTCGTCACCACAAACTCTCATGCCTCCCATGCTCACCTGTGCCTTGACGAGCTGTGATATTGCAGACATTGTCCTGTGTAATAAAAGACAGTGGAGCATTGAGAGAGAGGATATGGTTGATGAAACTGAGAGACATTATTTCATTATGATAAACAAGAGAAAAAGGCAGCAACATTTTCAAAATGTCATTTTGAAAATCTTAATCTTAAATCTGTTAACCTCAAACCATAACTCACTTTCTTCCACACTTGACTGCAGGTGCTTTACTCTCACTCCAATTAAAAACAATTCAGTAATGTTAGTTGGTGCAAAATAATCTCCAGAAATACCTATTTTTAGCCACACACAGTAATCCAGAGTTCTTTTCTAAAGAACCAGTGAGGAAAGATACAACAGAGGAACATAAACAAAAATCTTTACATGTGCATGTACTTGCAGTCAGCTTCTATTTATTTGTCCTGGAAGATAATCATTCCAAATAAAATGGAAACCCAACATGACTCTTGGGACATCTTAGTTTCTAATTGTTAAAGAAGAAACAAATTGGTCTGGTCCTGTTTTTCTATCATAGTTTTACATTGACTGATTTGGCACTCACCTGCTTTCACCATGGCTCTGGAAAACAATTAGCTAAAGCTAAAACTGAGAAGCAAAATGGAAAAAAGAACAATATTAAAGCAATTCCTTTTATCAATAATACAGTTAAAACAAAGAGTGAATTCCCAACACCCAACACAGAGTAGCATACGACACTGCTAGAAGCTCCAAATAGCAGTGTTAGAATGTTGAAACTCCAGTGCCCCAAATTCCTGTAACATGGTTGCAATGAAATGCAAACAAAAAAATGTTTACTTTCAGACCTATGCTTTGCAACTTTATGACACAAATAATGAAAGAGTAAATATCCCTCAGGACAGGTCCAGGCTGGCAGCAGCACTGTGTCAAAAACAGACTCTTCATGCGTACTGGTACAATGACTGTTTGTCAATTTTGTTGAATAGCAGGAGTCAGTGGATTTTATTGCATTTGCAATAAACTTTTGACCAGTTAGAAGGTGCCTGGACAATGAAAACACTGAAGGTAGAAGTTCAAAAAAGAAAGATTCTTGCGTATACATTGGTGTAGTGATTTGTAAATTCAGTTAATATTTTAGTATGAGACTTTTGTTACTCTTCCTTTACAGCCATAACCTGCAGCTTCTTTGCTCACACCTTAGAGGCCAGTTGAATTCAATTCAGTTGAATTCTGTTTCATTTATATACTGCCAATTCACAACAGCTTTCACTTCAAGGGGATTTTTATTTATAAGTTAAAGATCCTAAAATTAATAATTAATATGAATTATTAATTAATAATAATTAACAGACAATATTAGAAAGAAACCCCCACAATCACCCAACACCCTATGAACAAGCACTTGGCAACAGTGGGAAGGAAAAACTCCCTTTTAACAGGAAGTATGCTCCAGTGGAAAAAATATAGTGCCACTCCTGCCATTGGTTCACCGAAACTGGACAATAGTCAAGCCAAGGCATTATTTACATAGCACGTTTTTAACGAGAACAAACAGGTTTTTAAAAGTCTTTAAAATGATTGAGAGACTGGGCAACACTAATGTGAAAAAGTAAGCTTTGCTCTGTTACCTCTGCTTTTAAGCCTAGATCTCAGAATCGGTAGTAGCAGCTGGTTTGTGGACTTCACTGCTCTGGTACTGTAGGATTATAGAGTTTCAAAAGTTCTGTTAAGTAAGGTGGTGTCAAACCACTGAGACTCTTAAAAACAAGTAATAAAATTTTAAACTGGATCCTGAAATGGACTGGAACCCAGTGAGAGGAGGTCAGTATAGGTTTATTGGGATCACACCATTTCTTTGCCATCAAAAGGCGAGCTGCTGCATTTTGAGCTGTTTAAGCTCTGATCAGATCTAACATATAAAGAGTTACCATAGTCTAGACAAGATGTCACCATCCTGGGTCCGTGACCCAGTGTTTTGATTTTTGTATCATTGTTGATCTTTGTTTTTGTCAGGGTTTTGTCTGTTAGTGTTTTGGTCTCTGTTAAGTTCACGTACCTTGAGTGCAGTTGGTGTGTTTCCTGTTTTACTTTGAAGGTCTGTGTCTTATGTCAGTGTATTCAGTTCTGCTTTCCTTGTCCCGTCATGTGTAATTAGCCCCAGCCGTATCTCCCAGCTGTTCCTGCTTTGCCCTGTTCACCTCCTTGTATTTATTGTCTGTGTCCTCAGTTCTGTGTCCTGTCGTACCATCATACCTGCCTGTGTGTTGTGTTGTTCAGTTCAGTTCAAGTATTTACTGGTGCCAGAAATAAAGCTGAGGTTTTTTTTAGTTTACTCTTTGTCTCCATGAGTCCTGCAGTTGGGTCCTCCATTCCTGCCTGCCTGCACAGAGCCATGACACAAGAGGTAATAAAAGTGTGAATTACCCTCTCAAAGTCATGTGGTGAGAGGTAGGCATTCACATTCACCTTACTGAGGAGAGAGACTTGTCTTAACAACAGAACTAATCTGTTTATCAAATTATAAAGAACTGCCAAAAGTCACGGTTCAGTCAAGGTTCCTTGCAACCATATGACAGTAAGTGGGTAAAAGACCAATGGTGCTGTCATATGCATCTAACAGGTTGGAGTCGCTCAAATAAAAATCATTTGGGTTTTACTTTTATTCAGATAAGTTTATATCCACTCATGATTGTACATCTCTGAGACAGTTCACTAGCGCCTGAATAGAAACATGGCTGTTGGTTTGTATAGGCAAATCTATTTCTAGGTCACCTGCAAAGCAATGAAAGGAGATCCATCCATCCATCCATCCATCCATCCATCCATCCATCCATCCATCTTCTTCTGCTTATCCGGGGCCGGGTCGCGGGGGCAGCAGCCTAGGCAGAGAAGCCCTGACCTCCCTCTCCCCAGCCACCTCCTCTAGCTTGTCCGGGGGAACACCGAGGCGTTCCCAGGCCAGCCGAGAGATATAATCTCTCCAGCATGTCCTGGGTCTGCCCCGGGGCCTCCCACCGGGAGTGGGACATGCCCAGAACACCTCACCCAGGAGGCGTCCTGGTCAGATGCCCGAACCACCTCAACTGGCTCCTTTCGATGTGGAGGAGCAACGGCTCTACTCTGAGCCCCTCCTGGATGGCTGAACTTCTCACCCTATCTCTAAGGGAGACACCAGCCACCCTTCGGAGGAAGCCCATTTCTGCCGCTACAATGAAAGGAGATGTTATGCTTTTTAAAAATGGACCCCAAAGGAAGCATATAGAAAGATAAAAGAATGGGACCCAAAAGAGAACCCTGGGGGACCACATATGATGAATACTGCCCTAAATGGAGAGGAAGAACTCCTATCTGACAGATATGACTGGAACCAATGGCAATATCTTTAATACCTGCACATAACTCAAGCCATGTCAGAAAAATGCTACAATCTACAGTGTCAAATGCCCCAGTCAAGTCCAAAAGCATGAGGAAAGCAGAACTGCCAGCACCAACGGTTAAAAGCAGGTCATTCAAGACTCTTAGAACAGTTGTTTCTGTGCTGTTTCAACAGAAGATTGGAAAATGTTGTCTGCTCTCATGAGTCTCAATTTCTGCTGTGCTGTGCACACCATGGGCCTCTTAGTGTCATACGACCATAATTTAAATGACACAGCCTACATGGGTATTGTTGCTGTTGTTTATCCCTTTATGACTGTGGTGTACCCAGTTGCCATGTCTTAAAGCTCAAATCATCTCTAACTGGTGTCTTGAACATAAGTTCACTGTACTGGCTTTACAGTCAGTAGGTCTCAGTCCAATAGTGCACATTTGGGATCTGGTTGAACGAAACATTCACATGATGGATGTGTAGCAGAAAAATCTGCAGCAATTGTGTGATCTATCATGTCACTGTGAACCAAAATCTCTGAGGACTGTTTCCAGCAAAGACTGTGCCACAAAGAATTAAAACAAAGGGGCTTAAACCTGGTAATAGCAAGGTGTACCTATCAAAGTGACCAGTGAGTGTCTACGTTTTTAATTAGCAGGTATTATTCATGCACGGTTTGATGGTTAGCACTGAAGCCTCACGACAAGAAGATCTTGGATTCAAGTACACCAGCCGACTCAGGTGTGACTCTGTGGTGTTTGTATGCGCTCCCAGTGGTTGCTTTGGCTCTCTGAAGGGACTTCAGCTTCCTTTCATAGACATTCTGTCGCAGAAATGCATGTGCGAAGTAAATAGGTGATACTAAATTGGCTGTAGGTGTGAATGTGAATGTTTTTCTCTTTTTGTCTAAGCCCTGCAATAGGCTGGAAACCTAACTTCTAAATAATGTTAGTGTTTTTGGAGTTCTAGCTACATATTCAAAGTGTGTCTTGTGGCAAAAGACGGATCTAACCCTTCTAGAATTTCGGTGTATCTTAAATAGTCAGCTCATCTCCCACTGATTATCTATTGATCTTCTGCTTTGCTCTGAGTCAGCCTGTCTACTGACACCAGAACTTAATGCTCATACAAATAAAAGAAAGGTCTAATTCTGATTAATTTAGTTGCATAGCTAAAAGAATATGCAAGCACAAAGGAAAGAA